>BHFT01032601.1:0-111128 GCA_004320025.1 Laticauda laticaudata | reverse complement strand
TGCTGGAATCTCCCCCATCTTCACCGACCTCTACGGGGTGGCTTAGCCCCGAAGCCAGCTGGCTCGGGGTGCTCCGGCGGTGCGCCCAGGCAGAAACTGCGCACAATCGCGGAGTCCTGCCTGCCGCCGAAGCCCTGCAAACCAGAAGTCTCCCAGAAATTCTGTCTTGATGGTCCAGCGAGGTCCAAGATGGTTCAAGAACTGATAGATAAATAAGGTGGCTCCATTCACTGCCTTTAATCAAACCATAGAGATAAGCAAAATGGAATAGAGTTCCAGCATAAATATAAAACTTTTCAATTAGTTACAGAACAACCTTCACTTCATATCTTTGCTCTGAGCGAGAAAGAGCTATTCAAATCTTCTGAATATGCATAGGAGAGTTAACTTTAATGTATTTGAGAATGAGTTAGTACAGTTTTGTTGATGCTGAAACTAAGAATATTGGCTTTGTAATTAAAATTTTGTAATGTAACTTTTCTCTACATTTTAATGAAGATAGGGCATAAAAGATTTATTATCAGTGATTATAAATTAAAACCCAATAGTGAATAGACATACGTGTAATAAAGAAGTGCTGCCTGTAATTTATAATAGTATCAATATATGTTATTTTAGACTAACCGTGTTATTTCAACAGGCATAAATTGTCCATTTGCAATATTTTTGTTCCATCATGCTATAACTGGTGAATGGCAGATATTGTTTCATAATCACATACTTTCTCTCTTCTTCCTCTTTATCATTCTTCAATTCCTTAGGTAGAAGAGTTGATGATGGCTATGGAGAAAGTAAAACAAGAACTGGAATCTATGAAAGCAAAGCTGTCCTCTACTCAGCAGTCTCTGGCTGAGAAGGAAACCCATTTAACCAACTTGCGGGCTGAACGGAGGAAGCATTTGGAGGAGGTGCTAGAGATGAAGTATGCCTTTGTTTCTCTTAATATTTAATTCTGACTTTTCCTTTAAGGATGATTGGTTAATGTTGTTGATAAAAAAATTACTTAAATATCTCTTGATTTCAATTGTAATGACAACTTTTTATAAGTGGAGATGTATAAAAATAGAAGATATCCTGATAGAAGCATATATATATTTTTCCTCCTGGTACCACATACATTCTTATACATAAGATAGCATTATTTGAATTAGTCCTTATCTGAAATTTGAAATTACAATAGGGTGTGTGTGTGTGTAGTTTATATATATAGTTTTATGGAAAAATGATAATAGTAAAACAATAAAGAATGGAAAGAATAAAAAGGAAAAGAAAAAGGAATACAATGAAAGAGAAAATAAATATATAAAGAAGTGACTTCCAACTTTCATCATATGTATAAACAAATGTAGCAATCTTCACTGCCTCTAAGGTTGCAAATATTTATTTCTTCATCCCAATATGCCAACTGTCATCTATAAACAAATCCATAAGTCATCTTCTTTTTAGTCTTCTGGGTTAGCAGAAGTTCGATTAAGGTTTTCCAGAAGTAAGATATCTTGTTTTAACTTTAACCAAATAAACCAACTTTATATCCCTTCCTTTAACTCCTAATAGTCTTAATCTTTGGTTCATTCAAATATCATTGTCCAATTTCCTATTTATCAATGGCATCTCTCTTGCCTGGATTAAATTTCTGCATGTTCACTCTCATACAGACTATTTTTAAACATAATGAATTAGTCAGGAATGCTGTTCACACCCTTGGAATTAGCTGGTAAGGAACAATAGAGTTGGGTATCATAATAGGGAGATTTGTATACCACTTTACAATGCTTTACAGCACTCTCTGAGTGATTTACAACATCAGCATATTGCCCCTAACAGCCCTCATTTTACCAATCTCGGAAGTATAGAAGGCTGACTCAACTACAAGGTGGTCAGGATCCTGATAACACCCTTTCCAAATCTTAAATCAAACTCCATTAATTTTACATAGATATTAAATAATATAGGGGGGGGGGAGAAGGTAGAATGGGATACAAATGGGATTTCTTTAAAAATCACAATTGCATTTTTCCCATCTAAATAAATTTTTAACTTCATACCATACCTTAACATAGTTATTTTGAAACAATATACAATTCAAATTAGTCAAATAACACCCAAATATTTAATTTCTCTTTACTTTAAAACTATTTTTGTTTTCGAGATTGTCTCGATCTTGTATAGTCATTTTTACCAACATCTTTGCTTTTTGTTTATTAATCTTAAAACTTGTTTGTGCGCAAAATCTTTCAATTTTTTTTTCATCTAAGACTCAATCTGTATCAGAGGGTCTTGTAAAATCAAATCCAAATCATCAACGAAGGCTCTAAATTTCAATTTTTAATTTTTAGATCCACTTATCCAGATAACCTTATCCTGTCCCCTTCTGGATATCACAGGGTTTAGTCAAATCACCATTAAACACCATTTGAGATAGATAGGATAGATAGATAGGATAGATAGATAGGATAGATAGATAGGATAGATAGATAGGATAGATAGATAGGANGATAGGATAGATAGATAGGATAGATAGATAGGATAGATAGATAGGATAGATAGATAGGATAGATAGATAGGATAGATAGATAGAATAGAATAGAATAGGTAGGTAGGTAGGTAGATAATTACATGATTCCTTGAATAAAATTCTTATCAAAGTCCATATTTTTCAGTGCTTCAAAGAGAAATTGCCAATTTAAATTGTCCATAATTTTCTCAGCACCTGAGATTAGTGCAGCTTGTTTTAATATTCCGCGTACTTTATACTCCCCATTTAATATGCTGTTTGTTCCATATAGTCAACAAAAAACAAATTCTGAAAAATGTGACTAGCAGTTATGTTATAAAGATACTTTTTTTAACATGAATGTATTTCATTATGTTTTAAATTCCAAGATCCCTGAGAATAATCCTTTAGAAAAAATGTGCTGTGCTATCTAAATGAGCCATGACAGTCTTGGAAGGAAGACCAACTGCTGAAAACAGTACCAGGTGGTGATTTAAGGGGCTTGTTCCAGTCAACAATTGCTCAAGATGTTAATGATGTTGGAAAAGGAGATTCTTTCTGCTGTTCACTTCTTTAGATTTTGCAACTACTGTACTCTTGTTTCCATTCTGTTTTGAGAGTAAACTCTTCTTACTACTGCCACTCTTCCTGAGTTTGTTTACAGAGGGGGTGCTATGAATAGTAAGATGGTGCTGTAAAAATTTGGTTCTCATTCTAAGGCAACCCCAGAAAAAGCTAGCACATCAATCCCAGTTGCAGGTTGTCAAGAATAAAACCTGTCTTATATTGTTTTAATTGAGTTAAAAGCTAAATATTTACAGTGAAATGGAGGACCTCACTCAGGAAGCTTTTTAATCAGAACAGATGTCTGAATTCCAGTCAGCTATATACAACTTTGGAGTCATTTTTCCTCTTGTATTATTAGATTATAAAATGCTTATAGCAATGTAGTTTGGGGGCGTGGGGGAAATCTCATGTGCTTTTGGAATTGCTACATTTGGTGCTGTTGGAAGTCTCAGAGGTACATTATGGATGAACAGAAGTTTTCTTTGTGATAATTTTTGCAAGGAAAAAAAAGAGCTTTGGATAGGTGTTACTTGTTGGGAAGACAGAAACTAATAAATGACATCAACTAACTAAACAGTAAGGTAGTGCCAAGAACCAGATTTGAAGACTGCAAAACTGTGGTTCATAGCATCTGTGGGTGTGCCCCACAGATGCTATGAACTTGTCAGAATCATCTGAAAGCAGCTGCATCTTCTCCTGGCCTCCTACAACTGCCTTCCTTTTGCATTCAAATTGCTATGCAGCCCTGTATGTACTGTATGTCTGTGTTAGATATTTTTGTTCATTTCTAAATACAGTAGTTGTCTTCTCTAGCAGCTTGATCATAATGTAAAATTCTTACTCTGCTTCATAGATGGCAAGGAGAGGGTTGGAGGAGGACTGAAAAAAAGAATTTGTTGGCAAATTCTATTTTCATGCATCCAAGTGGAATAGCCTCAGTAAAACAAAGCATTGGAGGAGGGATGATGCAATTATATTGTTCCTGCTCAGATATGTAAAGTTTAGTCCTCCTGAGCAAATTAATGTTCTACTATTTTTCTTATTTCCTTCACCTATTTTCTGTGTGTGTTCATATAGCAGAAGAAGGCCTGGACAGGAGTTCAGCTATGACAAGAGGTTTCTCAGATGGAGCCATATTTTCCAAGAGGCAAAGCAGATGTGTTTTATTTCATGTTTTACTGAGGATATTAGATCAGTAGAAAAAGAAACAGACCCTGAGCAATAATGAATGAAGCAATAATAAATGAATATTTTTAATTTACAGGATACCCCTTTCTGAGGGGTTTGTTATTTTGATGCTAGGTTTAGACGGGAATCAAAATTGTCTCAGAAAGACTGGATAGTGACCTAGATAGGTCACTCCATCACTGGATACAGCAATGAAATCAAAGTTACTCTACTATTTATATACTGTAAATTGATAACTTGTTTTTGCAAGTTATCTCCAGGTATAGTTCCTTCCCAATCTGTTTTATTCATAGAAATGTATTTAAGATGCAAATCTAGTTTTTCAGAAATAAATACAGGATACTAGCAATGGAATTGCTATGTGGGTTTTATATACCACTTGTAAATATTTCTATCCCTACTGCTGAACTTTTAAAGCAGACACAGTCCCAGTTTTTCAAGGTCATGGAGGACATAAATCCTTTTGAAAAACTTCCAAGTCTCTCTTAAGCCTTTGAGTCAACATACAACATCATCAAGAGACAAATGGTATTCCCATGCTTGGCCATGTGCAACTTTTCTCTAGTACTGGGAACATTTATAACCTTAATTCATTAGTTTATCTGCTGTGTAACTCGAGTAGTCAGTTATCTTCCTTGTTAACATGATCTCACACTTGGAGATCAAAGAAATGGCCCTATGAATTTGCAGAATTTCTGAGATTTAATGCCAATATATCATGGTCCACTTTAATTCCTAAAGTTAATTTTGTTCCAGATGTTTGTTTGAATTCATGGTTAGCTATGATTACTACCAATTCAGGATATGAAAAACAGTGAAATATTTTCCCAGCTAACATACATTTGAATTGATCAATCGTTAGATAACCTCACAAAATAGGTGCCTCAGTATTTTTTTGGAAATTTGATGCAGATTTACCCTTTAGTAAATCTATCTATCTATATATGGAAAAATCACATAGACAACAATCTAATTCAGTGTTTTCAAACCAAGCAATTTTCAGATGTATGAATTTCCAGTCCCAGAATGTTGAGGCCAGTATGCTGGCCTGGGAATTCTGGGAGACAAAGTCCACACATCTGAAAGTTGTCCAGTTTGAAAAACACTCATCTAATTCCATGCAGTTTTTGGATTTTAGACCTGCTGTCATTTTCTTTATGTAAGTGCCCTGAACAATAACATGGTGATGCCCGTTTGACAACACTTCATTTTCATTTACAATATTCCTGGGTTTTAGTATCAACTGAAGATTTTCTTTTAATCCTAGATTTTGAATATTTGTTGGTATGTCAGTAACAGTTATAGATGAATTACTGTTCCAGCTATTTTGCATAATAGTTAACAATCAGATGCTTTCATTATTTTAATTTCTTCTATTCCAGCTTTGAAATTATTACAATAATAATTGAGTTGTACATTTCCTAAATAAGTAAAAATGGTTCATTTAAAGAAACTGTCTGGCTAATGCCAGCAAAAAAGTATAAAACACAAAATGACGCATGTTCAGAGCCAAGACATTTGACTTTGAACTCTTCAGTAACTTTCCATAGAAGATGGATTAATTTCTTCTGGCTGATCCAAAAACTATAGATCAGAAAAACATTCCTACTGTAGGCCAGCTTTCCATTTAGGTTATGTGTGAACTTTAAGTGCCAGGATCAAAGTTTGCCACTGCTGGTTGCTGTAATCTGGCCCACTCGCCGCTGCTCCAGCATTTCAGTGTAGCTAATGAACTACAACCGGTTATGCTGTGGTTTGTTGTATCTGTCATCCAAACATGGAATTCTGCGGAGTTTTTAATGTGTGTTTGGAACAAGCCTGGGAGATGTTGCAGGAGGGGATAGCATTTGTGGTTGTAGCCACACAGACCACCAAACTGCATTCCTACTTGAGAAGCAATAATATTCCAGCTTCTGGAGCACAAACACAGTATTGCTACCAATTTCAGGTGATACTAATAAAGGCAAATATTTGTAAATGCAGGGTTGAAATGAGGGGTCCTTGGTACCCTCTGAGCTTGCTTGTTTTCTTACAGAGGTTTCATTACCCAAATTAGGTAATATCATCAGTGCTACTAAGGAGTACAATTGGCTGTCAGTTTAAATTCTAGAGGCTTGCCTGTCAGTGTTGGTGGGAGTGGTCTTAGAGTTTTTTTGATTGGTCTGTTTGCTGTTGCCTTCTTTATTAGTTTTTTGACTGGAGTATTGTTGATTGCTGGTCTGATGTTAACCTTGGAGTTAATCTATGCTGATCTGGGTGTTGATTGCTGGTGGAGAGCTGGTTGGGTCTTTTTGTTCCTTTTTGGACCAGATGACTTTGGCATAGTTTATAGATGTTGTTAATGTCCATGTGTCTATTGATGGTTGATTTGTCAGAGTGCCAAGCTTCTAGAAATTCACTAGCATTTTTTGGACTTGGCTTGGCCTAGGATGGTCACATTTTCCCAATTTAACCAAACTATGGTTACATCTGTCTATATGTTGTGAAATAAAATTTCAGGTGAAGTAGCAGAGTGGGCATACGGCATAGCATAACTCATGATTGATGTTTTAAGTTAATTTGAAATATCAATGGATATGTGCTGCCAACCCTCTATTAATGAACCTCTGCCTTTGGTCTCAGTAGAAACCAATTTATTTTCATAAATATTATGAATTTTTAGGTCATTCACAGTATGTTCTTCTAAAAGTGCTTCCAATCCAGGTTTCAAATTTTCTCTTTTGCTTGAGAACCTTTGAGTGGTTCTGGCATCTTTAGCTACTTTGAGTTTTTAAGAGAACTGAGAGACAGATGTTTTAAATACATACATAAAAATTGCCAGAATTGTTTCCAACTCTTTTTACAGAATCTTATAGTAAAATGCCGCAAATGCAGATTGTGTTACTTATTCCTGATTTTTTTGTAGACACTTTCACAAAAGAGATCTAAATGCCAGTATTATTTTTGTTTGTTTTATGAAGTCTGAAAATTTATGCATAGACCTTCAGATATCCTTCAGAGACCCTAGCAAATGCCAAGCCTTACTCTGGCTACTAAAATGCATGAGCAGAATCAGTATTATAAAAAACGATTCTGTATTTCATTACAGCAAATAGATGCTTTTGAAAATCACTCTTAGCAAAGAGCTAGGCTTTTATCTTCCCTGCTTTGTTTTCCTCTGTGCAACAACTGAATGATTACTATGAAGCTTTCCTTACATCACATTCCATAAATTACTGACAGTTTCCTTCAGACCCCTTTCAAAAGAGATTTTGCATAATATACAGCAGCCTGAAAGATATAGCTGCACTTACTGCATGCTTCCTTAACTTTTTGAAAAATGCTTATGTTTACTTGTGGTCCAATTTAATCAGAAGGAAAAATTGCAAATCACCTTGTACTTTTGGCTGCATTTTTTGAGGAAGTACAACATGAGCCATGTGGTGCAGTGGTTAGAGTGTAGTACTGCAGGCTACTTCTGCTATCAGCTGCCAGCAGTTAGACAGTTCAATTCTCACAGGGTCAAGGTTGACTCAGCCTTCCGTCCTTCCGAGGTGTGTAAAATGAGGACCCAGATTGTTGGGGGTAACATGCTGACTCTGTCACATCAAACTTGTGCACATTTATGTCAGGTCACTACAGCAGTTCCATGTATTCCACACTCAGATGTCTTCACTCACAACTAAAATGGTCATAATACTTTAGGACTTCCATAGGCTTCGTATAATTTTACCAGAGCCATAGGTTTCGTTTTCTTTTTATTAAAAAAAAACCATCTGTTCCTCAGGGTGTCATTCCCTTTCTCATAAATGTTCATAGCACTTACTAGTATACATAAATTGGTACTGTGCTACATATTTCATTAAGTATAGATCCTGCACTATTTAACAGAATTTCCAAGTAAAATTATCTGCGTTAAGGCTCCTCATTATTGATTTAATATAAAATTACAATAAATACTAGCTTTTAGTAATTGCCAATTCTATCCCGGAGATGTAGTCTAGTTAAAAGTGGAAAAAAAGAAATCTCAAAGTTTGTTTTACACATTTAGTTTGTTTTGCATTTTTTTTAAATGAGCAAAGTTGCAAGAAATGGGGAAATTAAAAACCACATCATATGCCATATTAAAATTAACTTGCAATCTGTTTTGAGTCATATATTAAGTCTAGAAATAATTTTCTATTTGATATCTATTTTTTCCTTCAATTTTTTTAAAGATATGGTACAGTAGTTGATACAGGTTTTTTCTTTAATAGGAATCTACAGAAATGTTCAATAGAATTTTTTAAATAAAGGATGATCTTTACAAAGTTAAAACTTAACACGTTTGGATATATTTATTTACAACTGAGTATCCCACATCCAATCACTAGGACTGGGGTAGAGTAGAAAGCAAAAAAGAAATGAGAAAAAAGCCATGAAATTAATCCCAATCATCCTCTTGTCAAAAAGTTTATTGAATTAAAACAACCCTTTGGCCAACTCTAACTTTATGGTCAACATGTTCCATTGCATGGTAGAAATATTTAACAGATATTGATATAAATTTTAAAAGAAAGATAAAAACCAATCCAAATTATTATAAAATAACGAAAACAAAAATCAAAGAAGAAACTACAAATGCAATAAAAAAAGAAAAAGAAAAAAGAAAGAATAAAAGATACAAAGTATCTTCTAAAACTTCTTTTCAGTCTTTATAAGTAGTTATAAATGTATCTCATATTCTATGATAACAACAAAACTCTCCTTTTACTGTAAAGCCCCTGTCTCACTGCACTTATGGATGCAAAGAGGATGTAAAACTTTAAAAAAAGCTTGCCATCCGTTGGAAAACGCTATGTATCCGTTGTGTACTCACTGCATACGTGTTTTCAATACGCCTCTATCCCTTCAACGCATCCGTTACCACTGAAGATTTCATCCACGCAAGAAGTTTTGAGCTGCGCAAAACTTTGTGAGCAGATGAACTTTCCGCCACGTACAGATGTACATCCGCCGACATATAACGGAAACAACATTCTATGTCCGTTATCATCCATTAAATGTCTGCTGTATCCTCTCTGCATCCTCCGGGCCATCCTCTCAACTCACATCCGCTGCAGCTTGAAAACGGAAGAGGGAGAACGAAAGGTGCACGGAACGTCCACACAGCATTATTAGGCACGGAAATAGAAAGGATGTAAAGTGGATGCAACTTGTATATAAAAGCATTAAAACAGACAAAATGTTTGTACCTGGGATGTATCTCGGATATTAGGATGTCTGCAGTAGTGTCTAGAGTATGTAGAAGGACACCGCAGCAGACTAACCATATTATTCCTATAAAAGGGGGAGAAAATCATCTGGATTTCAGTACTGAGTCCAGCAGCCGTGGTGTATAGACCTCTTCACCCTTGGTCTTGGTCTTCCACATCATCAACTGTTCTCACCAGTGGCATCATGACACAGTCCGTATGATGCTGCAATCATTCATCACCAAAACCAAAACCTGCTCAGACTGTTTCACCTTTTTATACAGAAGGAGAAGAAGGAGAGTCCAAGAGCTGTGTGGGTCCGAGGATGGATCGTGAGAAGAATGGAGTTTGCGGCTGTATGACCAGTTGATGGTGGAGCTGAGGAATGAAGACCCCCGTGCATTCCATCACTTCATGAGGATGCCACCAGCCATGTTTGACGAACTTGTAGAACATCTGAGACCCAGGTTGACCAAGCCTAGCACCAACTTCTGTGCCACCTGGACCCTGAACTGAAGGTGCACTGACTCTGCGCCACCTGGCCTCTGGACCACATACAGAAACATGCAGTATGCGTGGAGGGTTGCCACACAACAGCATCAGCAAAGTGGTCAGAGAAGTGGTACAGGCCATCATTGAAGAATACGTGGAGGAGCTCCTCAAATGCCCCACCACTGAAGAAGAAGGTGGAGGAAACTTGCAGATGAGTGGTATCAGAGGTGGAACTTTCCCACACTGTTGGAGCCATAGATGGGAAGCACGTGGCCTGCAAAGCTCCAGCCAACTCAGAGTCCACATTATTTCAACTACAAGGGCTTCTTCAGTATCATCCTCTTCTTGCATGTTAATGCTGACTACAAGTTCATGTACATCGATGCTTCAGTGAATGGTCAGCTTCAGATGGCCAGGTATACAACGCTAGTGACCGTCAGGATGGGCTGGAACGCAACCTCATCATGGGTTTTCCAGATCCAGACCCCTACCCAATGACACATAAGATGTGCCCTCTACTCATCATGTGGGATGACGCCTTCTCCCTCAGAAACTACCTCATGAAGCCGTACAGTTCAAGATACCTCACCATGAAGAGAGGATCTTCAACTACAGCTGTCCAGGGCAAGACGGGTTGGTGGAGAACGCCTTTGGCATCCTGGCCAACAGCTTCCAGATACTTCTCACCACCATGCAGCATAACCCAGAGACTGTGAGAGCATCGTGGAAACTTGCTGCATCCTGCACAATCTCATGCGCACCCACTACCCAGTGTTGCAGAAACAGACTGTGATCCGTCAACAAGGGAATGGGGACATGGAGCCTGGTGAATGGTGAATGGAGGCAAGGACGAAACCTGATAGACACTGTGGATGTACAAGGCCCCAACAGAGCTTCACATGAAGGGAAGAAGCAGCGCAGCCTACTGAGACACTGGTGCAACTCCCCAGCTGGAGCAGTGGAGTGGCAAGACAGGAAGAATAGATGATTAATGGATGCTTCCTTGAGCCTGTCGCATAACACTGATGAGATTGTGCCATGTATGTTGAATGGTCCTTCAATGAATAGCGCATTAATAAAGAGCTTTGTTTATTTTAAAAATGTGTAATCAAGTAATAATTGTTATTGAAATAAAGGTCCTTATGTGTGGCAGCTGTGATAGGGGACATACAGTCCCACTATGCTTGCACTGGAGGTTTATTCTATCCCACAACTATCCTTATCTATCACAACAAGCATGCAAAGGCTTACACCATTGTTAAAAGTTTTCACCAACACTTTACTAAGGTAAAGATTTAAGTGGGCAGGGAACTGTTGGAGGTGGCTGTGGCTTGAGTGCTGTCTGAGGCGCCATTGGGTGCTTGGCCCCGAGAGACAACAGGGGATGGTGTGTTCAGGAAGCTGTTCGAGAGCTGACTCAGTCCGTGAAGTGAGAGGCCTCATCAGGGACCTGAGATGTGAGGCCATACTGATGACAGATGGTCGTTGACGCTTGGCTGTGGAGTGGAGGAGAAGAGTGTAGTGGGGCTGTCTGTCTGCAGCTGGGTGAGGAGTTGGTGTCTTGTGGCGTGCAATGAACCTGGGCCTGGACTGGAAGTTCTGTTTTTGTCTGTGGGAAGTCCTGGTAGTCGGTAGCCTTGGTAGGTGAGGGGCTGTTGAAAGCTGTGGAAGGGCTGTGGACATTCGCCTGGGGTGGAGGAGCAGACCTGGACTGGGTAGGAGGCAGCTTCAGCTGGGCCTTGAGGGTTGTGCAGAATGCTGTGATCTTCTCCTTCATCACCTGGTACTGACCTTGGGCAGGTCCTCAGGGTCTGGCTCACATAGGTGATGAAGGTTTGGCAGCCCGGGATCCTCTGTCCAAGTGGACCAGCTGAGAGAGAAGTTCTGTGCTGGTCTTCATTGTGTCCCTGATCTCCAACAGGACACTGTGGTCTGGCCCTCCAGTCTGCCTCTCTGCCTGAATCCTCTGGAGCTGGGGGTGGGGATGGGGGTGGGTTGGCCCCTGGTGGCTGCTGCTTCTTCCTCCATTTGTGACAGGGAGCCTCCAAATCTGGTGCTTGGGGAGTGCAGCTGTCGGGGGCTCTCTGCCGTGGGCCCTCTGAAGACACCCGCCTGGACAGGGTAGCTGCTTCCTGGCTGGAAGAGGATGGCTGTCTGTGGGGCTGTCTGAGGGAGAGGGGTGTCAAGGGGCTGCTCCTCGGTGGCGGACCTCATCCTCCAGGAACTGCACTTGGCCATGATGTACATCTCCTGGTCAGTGAGCTTGACAGTGGCCTGCCCGGATTTCTTGAGGTGTAGCTTGCCATACCAGTGTGCATGTGCTCCACCATCCCAGGAGTACATCTGCAGTGTAGCCCAGGCTCTCTGCCTTGTCTCTCCAAGCTGCTGCTTCTTCTTGGTGTCGTTGATAGAGTCTGTGGCCTTCTCCAGAGGTACTCGTTCTCCCTCAACCATTCCAGCACCTCATCCTCATGCTCTCGGAAACGGTGTACTGTTTTCTTTCTCCCTTCTCCTTCCCTTGCCTCTTCCTCCCTCTGGCAGGGGCTTCAGAGGCTTCAGGGCTGGACAGCAGGGCCTTCAGGGGCTGGAGCAGCAGGGCCACGGGCTTCCTCTTCTTGCCTGACTGTCGAACCTGGTGTTCCTGCTAGATGTATGTGGCAGCACGTCTTTCCCCTGTATGCTGACTGCATGCGTGCTGCATCCTTTATATCTGCGGAGCTGATGCAATTCATACTCCCGCATGTGCAGTGAACGCTTGCATCTGATATACATCGCACGGCATCCGCTTTGCTTCCTATAGGGGTCCGTGATGGCATCCGCGTCATCCGCTATGCATCTGCCCCTTCCGCTATGCGTTCCGCTTTGCAATTTTCCCCCGGAACCCTTCGGATGTGTTACTGCTTACCAATCCCGCTGTCATCCGCTAGGCTTCCTATGAACATCCGCTTAACATCCCCGCTACGTACTACCCACATCCGTTCTTTTGGAGTGGATGACAACAGATGGAGCCACCCCCGAAATTTTGCTCGTCCGCTGTGTCATTTATGCATTCGTTTTGTGTCCGTCGGCCAGTGGGACCTAGCCTTAGTATATCCTGTCTATTCATCAATACCATAATTGTTTTCTGTTTTACATATATAGATGTTTTACATATCTGTTTTATACCAAGACAAATTCCTTGTGTGTCCAATCACACTTGGCCAATAAAGTATTCTATTCGAGCCCACAAGAGGTTTTCAGTCGTCAAATAAACATAGATCTTGTCTTTTTTTCTGATCAAAGAAGCCAATTTAGCCTTCTCAGCAAGTACTACAATCTTTACCGGACATTCCTCCATTATGAGAATTGCTGAGTCTTTCTATTTTTGCACATTCAATATATCTGGCTGCAGTTATCATATACAAAAACGAAGAAGTTCCATTATTTTTTTCCAACTATTTATCAGTCACAAAACAAAGATCTATCGTCTTAATTGTACGTTACTCTTTAAAATCCTCTGAATTAGACATATAAAAAACATTTAATTTTCATAAAAGAATTGACAAACTGAACAACAAAAACAGAGAAGGCTAAATTGATCAGACAACATGATAATGAAAATAGGTGCTGATCAAATTTTATTTATTTAATACCCACACAGAGGCTTGGGGAGGGCGAAAAACAAGCCTCCGGAGACAGGGAGGCCATTTTTGCCTCCCAGAGGCTCAAGGAAAGCCTCCAGAGCATGGGGAAGGCGAAAATGCCCCCCCCCCTCCCGCCATGGTGCAGGAGGCCACACCTTCCCAGCAACTGTGCAGAGAACCAGTTGTTGAAATTTTTGAAGTCCACCTCTGTATTTATGTCATTTATAATGAAAGAAATGTGAAATAATTATGAAAGCTTTCATTTCTGCTTCTTAGCTACATAATTAAATAAGCCTTTAAATAAAAAAAATGATCTCTGGAAAAACTGCAAGATAGTTTTATCTTGATACAATTTTAAAGTATCTTGAATACTTTGCCTTCATTCTGAAAATAATAATCTCATCTAGGAAATATGATGGAAATTTTGCAGGCAAAAAAAAAATCACTCACTCATGCTTTCATTCAAGATTGAAGATCTTGACTGAGGATATTTGTGCTTCCTGTTCTTATGTTTACAAGCCTAAGTAAAATTTTCAAAATGAATATGTGTTCAATGTACTCATCACCATCTGTTTGCCTTGTCTTCAAAGAGGTGGTCTAAAGGGCTGAGTTAGAATTAAAGGCTGTAGAAAGAGAATAGTTTAACCACTGGCATCTTCACAAACTGCACACAAAATGTGCTAATTTGGAGGTCTTGGCTTTGGAAATGTAGAGTGGTTTAGGGTATAATTTCATAGCCTTCATGTCAAATGAGGCATGAAACAAACTGGCAAAAAATGGTAATGCCTCCAAAACAGCTCATTCTGTATTTTCTGCAGACAAGTTGTCAATGAATGGCACAGCTTCAAAAACATTGGGATTATTCAGAACCAGTCAAGCAATATTCAACCCCTTTTTGAGTTGCAAGGCAGAATAAATGGCTCAGTATCAAACTAAAAATATAATAAAATCTTGTAGCTGTATTTAAATATTTGCCCACAAAT
The DNA here is from genome assembly GCA_004320025.1 of Laticauda laticaudata. Taxonomy (NCBI): domain Eukaryota; kingdom Metazoa; phylum Chordata; class Lepidosauria; order Squamata; family Elapidae; genus Laticauda; species Laticauda laticaudata. Next base: position 96,568 of record BHFT01032601.1, on the reverse strand, counting down.
AACAGAGCCCGAATCTCCATATATGGTTAATTAAGTAGCACTACATATATGGCTTAGATATTTCACAGTACGATAATGTTGACCACTATAGTTTACCATTCCTTTGCAACATGGAATGTTTAAAGTAATACATCATTTGTGTAGAAAAGTTAGATTCACAGTCAGCGTAATATGAAAACCTTTCTTGGCTGATAATTTGTTCTTCCTTAAGAAAACAGTGTCTGATAATTCCACTAGAATATTTGTAGCTCACTTAATAGAAGTTGGCCGCATATTGTTATTCTAAAAATGTAAACCTGAAATATGAAAGCCATTTAAAGAAGAGATTCATAGAATTGATTTTTTTAAAAATCTGCTTTTGGGCACTATCCATCAACACCCTGATCTTGATCCCTCATCACTCAGAGAAAATAATTGTATTTTGAAAACATTCCATCTATTCTCTTCCAATACAGTATGTTTAGAAATGAGATCTGACCACAGCCTATACTTTAAAAACTATTAAACTTAAATTACATCAAAACATTTTAATCAAAGATAAGTCAAAAACTAAATCAATTGGCATCTGTTTGGAAGGTTGTTATTTGCCCAGTTCTGTCTCTGTTCCTGTGAATCAAAACTGTTTCCTGCTTTTTTTTTACACAAATATGATCTTGACCATGACCATGCATGTATACTCCATGTTATAGGAATATACTTCCTATTCTATGGGAATGGTCAATTTAAAGAAGGGTATGGGAAAATTTAAACTCAACCTGTTTATTTTCTAATGCATATCATGCAAAAAAAAACTTTCAAGATTTAAAAACTCTGCAGGAAGTGATTCATCACAGTGCTGTATGTATATAGAACATTCTGTTAAATCTGGAATTATATGTTGCAGATTCATCAATTCTGTTGTTAAAAGATAAAGAACATTGTTTATTAAAATTTATTAAAGCGACTCTGAGGATGTACAATAATCAATAAGGCAACAAATATAAAAGTACAAAAATCCACATTGACAGATAAATATTACAACTGAAAACAAATATACAAACCCTCAGCAAATAAGAGAAGAATGGCCAACCTACAATGGAGCCATCAAAGTATGCCTTTGGTTCCCAGGAGCCTCAGCCTGATAACATAACCAGATCTTGAGGGGCTTCTGAATATCAAAAGGCATGGAGCTAATCTAATCTTTGGAGTAGACTCCATGGCAGAAAAGGTGCATCTCCCTGGACTCACCAAATATAGGTCCCTAATCAATTTACAGTACTCAATTCAGCTATTGCCACCTTTAGAATGAATGTCATCAGAACAGAATTGATTTCCTAGTTCTATTATGATCTATTATGCTGCTGGGGTTTGAAAATAACAATTTCCTACCATCCAAGAAAACAGAAATGTTTTAGGGTGGAGTGATTCATCATGGCATGTAAGCTCTTGGTTTGCTTTGAAGTTGACCTTTTATTTTAGCAGTTTTAAAATTATAGCTCTCTGTTTTGAAGAGAGGTACAAAACCAGGGTGGTATTCTAGTAGTTTTAGTGACAGAAATGTGGAAATAGATAATGATCTGCAGTATATCTATAGAGTTGGCTGATTGGTTATAAGTATTCACTATGATTTTTTCATCTCCATATTTATTAGCAACATGTACTAGATTTTCAGATACATCATCTATGGACACTTAAAAGTAATTGAACTATAATAAGCATCAAATATTTTCATCTAATCATTCTTGGTCCCTACAGAAAAGGTGCTTAAATTTCTTAAGTGGATTATTTCAACTATCAGTTTCTATTATAATATTTATTTTATTTCTGGTGAGAATACATACACAGACAGATTTCATATATACACCAGAGGGAAAACTGGCAAAGGAAATTTAGGAACAAGCATATTAGATTAGGAATACTTTCCTTTTCTGTCTCTCTTTCTGTGTATATGTGTGTGCATAAATGTAAGTGTAAATGAAGGTCTTGACTTTGGACATCAGAAATTAGATTAAAAAGTTAGAGCAATTTTATCAGAGAAAAGAGAAACGTTAACACAGTTCAGGGAATCTGATTACAGGCCTTGGTTACAACTGGGTGAAATTGGCAAGCAGGAGAAAGGATGATGACTCTGTTAGTAACAGTATCACTTTAAAAAAATATATAATGTGGTTGCTTGCTTCTTGGCAAGAAGCCGTTGCCTGTTCTTAATTTCCCTTTTTGCTTAATTTGGTTCTTGAATTTCACATTTTCCTAACTGCCCATCCAGTCATCTCCACTTCTATAATGTTGAAGGGAAAAATTGTAGCAATGTTTGTTTTGGAGTTGTTGTTTGTTTTATTATGGACAGCCATGCTTTATTACATAGCTCTTTATACATGCATGCACACATGTGTGTATTTATTCATTCACTTTTCCTTTTGGAGCATAAATAGAATTCCTTAGAAAACAACAACCCTGTGAATAGGTTTGGCTGAAAGAATAGGTTGACCCAGAATCAACATGCAAGTATCAATCACTGAGATTGGACTTGCATTTTGGTCTCCCCAGTCTTAGCCAGCGGTGATTCTGCTCTTCCTAAATGAAAACTTAATCTATATTAGAAGGGGAAGAGTGATCTGGGCCATCATGACTCCAGTGTGCAATGCATTCAGCTCTATTCTGTATTAACATTTACATTATTTTCAATCCATCCTCTCTTAAAAGATAAAAGAAGTGGGAATCCAGAAATAAAATTTATTGGTAGCTGCCCTGGCCTTCTGGAAGAAGGTCTCTCTCCCAAGATCAATGCTATCTTTTAGAAAGTTATAAAGTCTTGGCTTTTCCAGAAAACATTTGGAGGTTAAGTATCTTGCAATTTACATTGCTATTTTAATCTACAGCAAAGCTTCTGATAGGTGGCACATAAGTAAAACAGTACAATAGTGAGTGACCCAGAATAGCCCAGTTGGGATCTATTTGTTTTTGTTGTGTTCTTGTTCTAAAAGAAACAATCCTGATATGTTTCTGCACCTTACTTCCCCAAGGTAGTTGTACAAATGGTGCAATTGAACATTGTCTGTTCTGAACTAAACAGTTGGATATAGACCAGGAGTGTCCCACCTTGACAACTTGTAAGACTTGTGGACTGGGGAATTCTGGGAGTTTAAGTCCACAAGTCTTAAAATTGCCAAGGTTGGACATCCCTGGTCGAGAGGATTAAAGAGTGTCCATCTGTTCCATAAGTGCTGCTTGAGAAGACAAAACAGCCAGGAATTAATGGATGGTTTGGTCTTTTGTCTCACCATTGGCAGCTGACAGAAATGCTGATGAGGTGACAATGAAGAAAACTTCTGCTCCCCCATCTTATTATTCTCTTTAATAGAATCTTGTTAAAGAAATAATAAGTATCCTTTCCTAGATGCATATCAGTAATTTAACTTACTATTAACAGATACTTGAGGTAATGTATTTATATATGTAAAATAATATTTCTACTCTGCTGCATTCAATGCAGGCATCCATTGGCTGGAGTTAATACCAGACAGTCTGAATAAGTAGTAGAGGAAAACAACAGAAGTGATTTAAGTTTGTGCAACTGTTTATAAAAGACAGATGTGGAAAGTTTAATATTAATTAAGCACATCCCATATGATGTGTGAGAGTAAAAAACATTGTTTTTAGCAATGTTAGTATATTTGCTTCACTGAAAATCACATTGCGTGTTTCCTGTTGTATAGATCTGTATAGCTTCAAAGCCGGGTATTTTAAGAGGAACTCTATACATAGACACGTATGTGTATATTTTTCTTCAAAAGGAGGCCACAATGTTTATAGGAAATAGCATTTTTCTTTATAAGAATCTGAAGTCTCATGTTGGGACTGAGAAATGGTAAATAAGTGAAGACCTTCTAAAGAGCTTAATATCTGAATAAATTTCAGTCTGAAGTTACTTTTTGTTTTGTTTTGTTTTGTTTTATCATACTGTCCATCATGACTCTTTCATATTACTTCTCCATATGGCTGAGCTGAATATGAACCACATAGTACAGTGATTTTTCAGCCTTAGATGTTGTTGTTGGTGGTTATTATGTAATACATATACAACATGAAATCACAGCTGACTGTTCTTTAGCTGGCTTTCATTCGCATGGAATTTTTCCAAAGAACTTAGGAGGTTGTAATTGTATCAGCATAGTAGTTCCAAGCATTGTGGTGTTTTGTAATTGGCAGATGGAAATGTTGTCGATGTGCAGATTTTCAAAATGCTGGTCAAGGCTTTTTGGTATGGCACTCAGTGTATCAATAAACCACTTAGGACCACCACAGCCAGTTTATGCCATAATCTTTCAATTTTCAGGTCTTGACTTTGTGATCTTCTCCATTTCATTGTCTCCTATTCTACTATCCCATTGTAATGCCACACTAGTTATCCATACTTTCTTCTTTTCAACCACAGATAAAACTGATGTATTATGCATCAAGATTGTCTTTAAGTTTGTATTTGTAATTATTAGTTTCTTATAGCTGTGACCAAAAGCTTACACCTTACCAGGGCCTCCAAACATCTAGATTTGTTTTCCCATATCCATTTGCTCTTTACAGAAGTAAAAAATCTGCTTTGCCTTTTTTTACTGCAATGTTAGTATTATATTAACAGTTGTATAATATGTGCAAAACCTGTGCGTTACTTTCATTTACTAGTTGTTAGTACTGCTTTTCATTTAGTAGTAGTGTCATTGCCTTTTTGCTGGCATAAAACTGTACAGTGGTACCATGGTATTCAACTGCTTTGAAACTCATCAGATTTGGTACTCAACCCATTTTGATGCAAAAATTTTGTCCTGGTATTCATCATTTGTTTGGTACTCAACACACAAGCTAAAACTTTGGTTGCCTTGTGATTCGTTGCATTATTCCTTATGGGAAAAATTCATTGAGTACTCATTGTTTTTGGTACTCATCGCACCTCCCAGAACCAATTAATGATGAGTACCAAAGTAGCGCTGTAATTTTATATATGGCTTTTTAAGATGTCATATTTTGTTGGTAGGGCAGGCAAATGATTATCAAGTGGCAAGTAGGGATTCACAAATTGCAACTTCATAAATGGGAGCATATAGTTGTCATCTGAAGAAAGCAACTTTCAGTTTTGGATTAATTTTTAAACAGAAGATGGACATTCACCAATACATATTTTCCTATTATTTTCAGTGCAAGCATGAGACTGGCTTGGAGGTGGCGGGGGGACTACATATTTAGAAGAATTAGGGAAAACAGATGACTCTTAATTAAAAGAATTTGTCAGCACTCCAGAAGTTTATTTCAAAATTTATTGCCAAGCTTTCAGAGTCCCTTCATATTTTGCTTCCCGTGACATATTTCAAGGAAACCAGAGTGTGCTGTTTTTAAACTTGATTATAGGTTGAATACTGCCAAGTAATTATCTGCCCAGAAATTGCTTTTCTTTCTCTTTTTTCCCTCCTTTTTTCTTTATAAGTATGCATGAGAGGAAAGCTTGCTCAGGGTTGCTAGTAGAATTAACCATTTCAGGCTGGCTATGTTTTTACCTAATAAACATTAGATTTCACTTACATTACCTGCTTGTGGATCTATAACTGTATGTACATTTCAGTCTGGCCTCACAACTTACTGAAATAGATAAACTGAGATTCTAACCACTTCTTTATTTTTATTGTGAGTAGACCCTAAATTACATTTAGATCTATTTTAAAATGTGATAGCTTTATGAATCTAATAAATTAGTAAATTGATGTAAATGATCAATTATTAAATTGATGTAAATTATGTAATTGATTACAAAAATAAATAACTCAGTGTAGCAACATACTGTTAAATTTCAGCTGTGAACTGAGTATTTGAGCTCAAATAAATAAGAATTCAGTTGACCAGTTCAGCAAATTTGTTGATGGAGACAATTTGTAGAGCTGTCCATGGGAAGAGAAAAATTGGCCCTTTAAAAAGGATTCTGAACAAATGTAGGTCATTGTAGCAAAGTGGACAGTGGAGAAGAACAGGAAATAATGAACCCCAGAAGAACAATGGAGCATGACAGAACTGATGGACAGGAAAGCAGTATGTCATAGAAGACAATGGAACTTGCTGACAGAGTTAATAAGGGACTGGTGGTACCTGAGCAGCCTATTCTGAGATGCTGCATAGTTAGTGGAAGTCAAGGATGTTGACAGAGAAGAATCGAGGAGTTGGAAGCCAACTAGGAGCCCATGGTACCAGCCACTGATTGAGGAGGTCCAGGATGCTAGTAGTGAAATCACAGCAGGCTGAAGACCTAGAAACAGTGAACCACTCACAGTAGATGGCAAAAAAGGCAGGAATCTCCAAAACACCACACCCTCTACTCCCCAGAAAGCCAAGTAATGACTCTCTCCCAGGGCAACAATTGAATGGTGACTCTAAAGGCTAGGTCCCACTGGCCGACGGATGCAAAATGTATGCAAAAAGAACACAGCAGATGAGCAAAATTTCAGGGGTGCTCCATCCGTTGTCATCCGCTTCAAAAAGTGGTGAAAATTTGCATAAACAGAACAGAAAAGAAAGGAAAAGAACGGATGTGAGTAGTATGTAGTGGGGATGTTAAACGGATGTTCATAGGAAGCCTAGAGGATGTATATAGGATGCAAACCGTTCACTGCTCATCCTTTCTATTTCCGTGCTACTAATGCTGTGTAGACGTTCTGTGTACCTTTTCTTTCCTCCCTCTTTCCGTTTTCAGCTGCAGCAGATATGAGTTGAGGGGATGCCCAGAGGATGCAGAGAGGATACAGCGGACGTTTAACGGATGATAAACGGACATAGAACGTTTGTTGCTCGTATGTCCCGGATTTACATTGTACCCAGCGGAAAGTTCATCCGTTCACAAAGTTTTGTGCAGCTCAAAACTTCTTGAGCGGATGAAATCTCAGTGGACGGATACTCAAAGGATAGAGCATATGAAACACGTATGCAATGAGTATACAACGGATGCATAGCGTTTTCCAACGTTTTTTAACGTTTTACATCCTCTTTGCATCCGTTGGTGGGACAGGGGCTTAACAAGCAGCAGCATGACACCTGAGAACAGTCCATGATCCAGACTAAACCACCACCTTTTCTGCAAGGAACTGATCTGGCTTACATTAACTGTGGAAGAGTAGAATAACAACATCAAAATAATATAGGTATAAAGCATAGATACTTACAGATATAAAATACTATATAGAAGTACAATTGAAATTACTATGAAGATATGTTACAATAAAAACATAGCAAGTGAGAGTAAGCTTACAGAAACTAAAATGTAGAAATAAGATAATAGGTAATAAAAAAATAGTAGATGAAGGCAATGTCAACACAATGTTAAATTAATGAAATTGGACTAAATAAAAGCAGGGCCCATATGTTGTAGATGATCTTCAGGAAAGCCTGTATGGACTTTCTTGAGGGGAAAAGAGGTACAGCTCTAAACCAAGTGGGCTTTTTGGAGTCATTAAATGATCCATCTCCTCTGAGTTTTCATGGTTTCAGGTTAGAACAATTATCAAAATCTGTTTCTTTGTGGTATTTTTATAGCGATATAAGTTTGACAAGTAATCTGTATTTTTTCATCTCCTTCCTTCTCCATAGCCTTGGGATAAATTTCCTTGGATTTTATAACTGACCTACATATTAAAAGGCCTGGATGCCATTCTATAGTTCATCTCTTTTCTAAAATGACTAATTTAATTCTCTGCTTGGCCTCCATTCCACCCAAAGACAACTTACCTGTTTATTCAACGAATTGCTTAGATCCTGGTTTCTTAATCACATGATTTTAGACAATGGGCCACAATCTTTCTAGAAAGCTCTATTTCAAATATTGAATATAAAACTCCATCTGTCACCCTCCCTCATTCACAGGAAGTTAGAGAAATTGAGAGGATAAATGCTAAATTGGAGTAATATATTTGTTTCTCATTACATTAATGGTAGGTTAACCAGACTGGTCTGTTACCTGCAGTTTCCTTTGCTTATAATAAATTCAGTTCATGTCTCCATCCAGATGTCACAATTTCATACTATCTACAGCTATCAGCCATGTCTGAGGCAACTTTCTGCCCCCATTCTGGAGGTTTGCAGTTTCCTCCAGGAATTTGTAGCTGTTTTCTCAGTCCCTTCTTAACTGCATTGTTCCAAGGATTGTATGATGCTGACCATCTTCATTATTAGCAAGGCTCCCTTATTACTGTTGAGATTACATCTGATTTTCTTCCAGATTGATTCCCTCCACATCCCAAAAGCTGAATGCCCTGTTTACTGGAACATTCTATGTAATTGTAATAGTAGGAATCAGTTCTGTGGCCTTTCACACTCAATTGCCAGAAACACTGAAAACACGTCCAGTTTGCTATCAGTTCCTCCTAGTCCTGCAGTTTTCTTTTTGTCCTTTGTGCGTAGCTGTGTAAGAACTTTTGGTGCTTGAATATTGGAATATTGGAAGGACTCTTTGATGCCTAAGCTTTCTGACTAGCTACTCTGACAGCTTCTGCACCTGCTAGTGATTCTAAATGGGAGATGACATTGTTTGAGGAGAGATGGGGGTGCACATATGAGAGAGGATCAGTTCCCATTGAAAATATGAGGGAAAATTCTGTGAATTTCTGGCAGAGAAACAGAAGAAACCAATGTTCCCCTTTCCTGGTATCCTTAATCAGGAAATAGAGGGAAAGAAGTCTCAAAAAGGAAGTAAAAATAAGAGGAAGTGCTTCATTTGAAATTTTTAAAACATTGAAGTGCAAGAAATGGCATGATATTCTCCAACTACCCACAACCAGAAAGAGAAAGGAAGCACTTGACACTTCAAAGTCAGACTCCCTTCCTGACCTGCTTTCCATTGTTTCTGAGCTTCTGGCTCCTGGTGGCCCCCTACCTTGGGGGTGATCATTGCTCCTAAAGTGGTTTATTTGAGCTCCACCAGACCAGCCTTTGGAATTTATGACTAACATCCCTGGCAGTCTCTCTTAGATATCCCCTCTCTCTGCTACAGCACACAGGCAAAGCTTCTCTCTGCTGCAAACACACTCTTGCCAGATTTACAACCTCTAGTGTATGTGTTATCTCTGTTTATGCTACCTTGTTGAATTGATTTACAGTTAAGCTAATAAAAGTTCTGAGAACCAGTATGCTGTTCATTCTTGCCTGTTCACAGCTGGATACACAGGAGGAAGAAGCCCAGAGCTTAACCTGTGCTCTGAAGCATAGGCTTCTGACTCTTTTGCACTGCAACAGGGATCATTTGCTCATTTTGAGGGTTCATTCTTGTCTGCAGGAAAGATGCTAATCTAACTGAGTTGAGTCTGGGAGTCTTCTGCCAAGCCCAGCTGAGACCTGAATTAAGTGTCTGATTTATTACCAAAACTGGGTGTGAAGCCTGAGATGAAAAGGGGTAGCACTAGGTTTGTATTGATTTGGAAAGTACAAATTAGATAATATTCACTGAACTAATTTTTCCTCGTTGTTTAAAATATGCCCCCTCCTCTTTTTTACCACACAATCATGATCTACTCTTTTGGCCTTATAAACTGTTCTCTAATTTCTTGTTGCTGAGGTTTTTCTGTTTTCTTTCATGTACCTCAAAACTTTTGATTGCATTCCTTCCATATATTAAGGGGAGGGTGTAATGGGGTCCACAGTTTCCATTGCCTTGCATTTATTCTGTATTTTACTTTTACAGACCTGCCAACCCCTGATAAAGGAAAATCTGGAAACCCATGAAAAAAAATCTGGAGATTCTATAAAAAATAGTGAGATTCTATTTTTTTCCCGATCAAGATTAAACAAACTCCTTTTCCATCGAGGAAAGTCATTAACAGTTTATTTAAATGTTTTATTTGTGTTCCCTGTTGTAAGAAGATGCAGCTTTCTTCTATTGAAAAATCATCACCTCTTTTTGCCATGTTTATACGATTGCGATCGCTTTCCCGCGCTGAACTTACAAAGACTACTGGGAAACTAGCCTCGTTCCCAGGGCCTACTCCCCTTTCAAAATGACAGACAGACAGGAAGAAAAACGATTACCGTATATACTCGCATATAAGCCGACCCCCAAATTTGAAAAAAAAAGCGTTTTAAATTCAGCGTGAGATTGAGGAGCCTTGTCATGAGACCATGAGAAATGACAAAAAATCGTGAGACTCACGGCAGAACCGTGAGAGTTGGCAGGGCTGCTTTTAGAGAATTCTACAGTTTCTCTCTCCTGAGTCAGTCCTGTTTACCAACAACAATGATTTTCTCACTAATTTAGAAGAGGCAATAGGAAACTAAATTATTGTTATATTAACTGAAATAATACAACATATTTCCAGGTGTAAGGACTTCATTCAAATATGGTCTCTCTAAATTATGTATATCTAATATTCTATCTCAGATAAAAAAACAAATTTCTGATGCCCTAACATGTGCACTGATAACATATCACAATTACTAATCTTTTGAGAACACCAATAACAACAGCAATTGTGAAAAGAGAAGGAAAGAAGGCAACAGAGCCCTTAAGTATCTCTCTCCAAGAATCTCAGCTATTGCATAATAAATTGGATTTGGAGCTCCAAGCTCTCCTCCCCATTGATTTTCATACAACTGATATTGTAGGTAGGTAAGGTAGGATGGATGGAAGGATATGATGGATGGACAGACGGATGGACAGACAGACTTAACCAAAATGGAGCACAATATTTTGTCATAAATTATTCTGTTCATAAGTCAAGGCATCATGTGACTAACTCAATTTAAAGACCATTTCACAATGGTCATAATCACATGGTTGTTAAGCGAATCCAGCATATCCAATGGATGGGTTTTGCCATTTTCTACTGGGAAGTGACAAAAAAAAAACCATCATAAATCATGGTCATGTGATCATGGTTGCTACAATGTCTCTAAATAATCTTTGGCTTCACTTGGTGCACTGCACACTGAGTTTGTGAGTTTCTGCCTAATTTATTTTAGACATCAGAAGCTATAAAAGTTGTTAATTTGATTTTTCATGACACCAAATGTGACAAATAAGAGAGGCTGATGTTCGGTAGTAAAGAAGGGGTTAGTTGAATAGTAAGGAGAGAGAGCAGAGTGTCACTTGCAAAGTGAGATATGCATCATTTTTTTCTAACAATATTTAAATACTTTCCACAAACTTCTCTTAATGTTGTAATACTGAATAGAGTTGCAAAGATAGAAAGAAATTGTCAGAAATTGAGACGATTGCCTTCAGTTTTCCAGGTTTAACCCAGTGAAATTATAGAATAATGGAAAGCATGGAAAACATAGAAAAAAGGAATAGAGACACATTAATCTTTCATTAAACCAAGATAATCTGCTGTATGAGATGATGGTAATATGAACCTGATTTCTTTAGCTCTAACAAAAGGCTACCATTAATCTGCAGAATTTCAGAACAGAGTAATGGTATTTTATTTTCCACCTCTTTTGAAGAATTGAGGTTTTTCCAGCAGCCACGGTCAGCCATTCAAAATCCATAGCTATTCAATGTTTTCCAGCAATTGCGATATTTTAAATTTGATGACATCGCTGCAAAATTGATTCAGATTTGGTGTGTTTATAATCAGTCCTTTCTATTTGTTCCAATCCAATGAAATCTTGGAAAGAATTTACACTATGTAAAGGGACTCCACTAGCACTCTGAAAGCAGAACAGAACTAAATGTGGTGTGCAAGGAGAAGCCAGCAAAATCAATATAGAGTTCAAAATTGGTTGGATCAAATCAGGAGCTGTGAAAAAATAAAAAAAGGAGGGGTGGGGAATCACAGTGTATTACTATGGGAGAAACAGTTGGGCAATGGCTCAGAATATTGCTGGCTGTTTCATTCAAAGCTCTACTCCACCATGTCATCTACACAAAATTCAGAAGACTAAATTGGGGGAATATTTTTAATAACCTCAAACAAATATATTTTGAAGTAAAATTTTCCCTTTATTCTATTTTAGACAAATGGAAAGAAAAAAACCCACCTATGACTTCTCTATTTTTTGGCTTGCAGTTATTTTTTTTAGCAAGTTAATCCAGATGAGCACTTAATGTGATTCCTATTCATTTAAAATAGCTTTAAAAAAACTACAGGAACCCTACATAAAAATAAAGTCTCCTTCAAGTATAACTTGAGTTTATGGATATATCTGTGTAATTTTACAGCAACTGTTCAAAAGTAATTTGTAATTACCTCCATCTGAGTGGGGTTTTGGGGTTCCTTTTTTCTTACTTCCCAATCTAGCCTATAACCCCAAAAGTCCCTGGAGGGGTCTCATTCAAGAGGCCCAACCTGTATAGCTTCCAAGACAAGACAAGGTCAGCCACTTGTTGAGAGAAATATTTATAGGTAACCCATAAAATGGTTCTCAACTTCCTTCATTTATAAGGAGTGGCCTATTAAAGTTAGAGATAGAATTTACCAGACAGTCTTGATCTGATAAGTATACAATCTGAAAATCATACCTGCTGTTTTTAAAATACCTTTTAAGGTTCCTATTAATCATACTTGTCAGGTGGGAAAATGTGGATAAAATCTTATTCAAAAGGTACATTAGGGAGCTATCCTATAGATATTTCTAACATTCAGTAATTAAAGTAATTTAGTAATTAAAGTAATTCAGTAATTTAATATCTTCAGATATTGAAGAGTTTAAATGAAAGTTGGACTTATATTCTGATCATTGTGAATACTTAAGTGTGAAGCTATAGCTAGCCTGTGAAATTGTGGGAAAGAGAATAGTGTCATAAGAGAAACTAGTAGTACAGGTGGGTCTCGATTTGCAACCAACTGAGCCCAACATTTTTGTTCTAAAGTGAAATAGTTGTTGATTGAATTTTGCCCCATTTTATGACCTTTCTTGCCACCGTTGTTATGTGATTCATTACAGTTGTTATATTAGTACCATGTTTGTTAAGTGATTCTGGTTTTCCCATTGACTTAGCTTGTCAGAAGGTCACAAAAGGGGATCACAGGACCTCGGGACACTGCAGCTGTCATAAATACAAGTCAGTTGCCAAGCGCCTGAATTTTGATCATGTGACCATGAGGATGCTGCAACAGTTGTGTGAAAAATAGTCATAAGTCACTTTTTTTTCAGAGCCATTTTAACTTCGAACAGTCACTGAATGAATTGTTGTTTAGGACTATTTTGAATTATTTCAGCCATCTTGTTTTGTGATTTTGTTTATAATCTCATTTATTTTGTCCAACCAAACAATAATGTTGGAAATAAATTAAACAAAGCTATCTGCCTATCAATTAGTGGGCTAACTCTTCAAAAACAGAACAAAGGAGTATCAAATATAGGGTAATGGGAGAAACCAACAAAAGGTACATTTTATTTGAAAATGTGCTGCGCCTGTTTGGGAGGATAGATTAAAAAATTCCAAGAGACCACTTCTCAGTGCTTTCCTTCTGGCAGTATCTCAGGAGGGTTGCCAACTCATCCATTCTGAGCTTTCCTTGTTCAGGTGACCCAGAGCAGAGCTTTTTTTAAGGGACTGGAAAGAATTGCAGAAGATACATTCTGCACAATTTTCCTGACTGTTTAATAAAGTCATCAGTTCTGTTCTGTTTGTTTCCTGCTGGAGCATGGTCCTATATTAAAATCATGTAGGTGTTTTCAGTTTCAGTTTAATGCTGCTGTAGTTTTTGCTTTGTCATTTGTCTATTATTCTTTTGTTACAGTTGCTTTTATTACATTTTGATTTGTCTTCCAAAGCAGATTAAAACTGAGATAAACCCTCCCTTAAAATAAGGGAGGAGAAATAGAAGGAAATTGATTTTTCAAGGCAAGAGGATCATGCATAGTAGAAAAGTATAGAGAAGTGTAGAGTGGTATATATACCTAAGTTCTATTGCTATTGCTATTTCTTCAAACAAAATCTGAACACAATTTTAACAGATAATGGGCCTACTAAACAGATGACGTTTTGATCATGGTCATGCTTGGAAATGAATGAATATTGTAAGGTAAATCAAGAGTATTGCCTGAGGAATACTAATTAAAGTGAAGTGTTCATTATATAAAGAGATTAAACATTTACAATGGGAATTGGGAATAGTTAAAGATACTTTCTTACTTGTCCATTGTCATTTCCTGACATGTAGCATTCAGAATAAAAACAAAATCCTGAGTGCTAACAGCGAAATTTTAAGAGATCCATAGCTATAGAGGGACATGGGGACATGGTGGGTATATCTCTTGCTATGACCTCATGCCCCCCCCCCCATTTCCTTCCATAGCATGAAGCTTTTTAAAAACCTCTAATTTGCTCAGGTATAACGTAAGGAAGGAAGGAATAAACTTTTTTCCTGTAATTGGGAGTTAAAAGTATGGAGTATTTGTATACCTAACTCCCAATTACCAGAAACGCTTTGATGTGTAAGCTATTTTTAAAGTAAATAGCCACAACATCTTATAGCTACACTGTACAGTTAGTGCTGGGGGCTAAGATAAAATGTCTGGTTGTAACTTCCATGGGTATTTTCAGCACCTTTACTAAAACCATTTCATTTGAAAGAACTTTTATCTCCAAAACAAATGAGAGTTGGTCTTGTATGTGCCATATTTGGACTTTACTGCTTGATATATGCCTTTCGGATATTTTATAGTTCAAAAACAAAACAACCGTTTCCAACATATGTTAAGGTGGGCTTGTAATGGTGAAAGAAGATATAGAAAGTCCCTTACCATGGACAACTTAGTGTCTTTGTAATTTAATCTGTAGTTTTATCTCTAGAGAAGTCTAGGTTTCCAGGGCTAGCAAGCATTTTCTTCTTTTATACTTCTACCTTTGTCTTAGTGCAATCCAACACAGCACTTCATGTTGCTCACAATTTGAGAATGACTTTAAGAACCTTATTTGTTACTTATTAATAAGTAACCTTGTTACTTATTTGAGATAATAAGTACAAGGTGATTCTTGCATTCAGAAAATAGGTGTTGATGATACTGATGAATTGAAGGCTGCACTATGGCTAATAATTGCTAATTCCTGTCTTCTATGAATTGTTCATTTATAACTTTCCAAATTCTGGTCCAATTAAAATAAGATATTCTTAAAAAGAAAGGAAGAAGAGCCTTATGTGAATATAATAGTTTGTGTTTAATGCATTTCATTCCTGAATGTGACATGCCTTGTTAAGGATGATTGAAGTGAAGGATAATAGTTGCATTCTGCCAACAGAAAATAAACATGTAATTGCCATTATCTCTAGTCTCAATTATACTTTTGATCATGACATCAACTTTCTCCCTGTCTTTTTTTAAACCATTTCTTCCTTTCAGTGACTTCTTATGTACTCAGTTATGAAAGGCCCTTCATTTTATCCATTAAAATATTGATCCTCATGCTTTTTAAAATAGTGACTACAACCAGTCTACTTTAGGATGCTGCTTTGGGGTCACTAGGATGGAATAAAATTGTTAAGAGACTGAATCTCAAAAATATTTTACTGTTGCAGAAAAGTTAATGGGGAAAAAACTTAACTGAGTGCTAAAAAGGGATTTCTTCATTTTGACAGTTACATATTTCATCAGCAGCAATATCAGTGATTCTATTTGGTAAGTTGTTTGCTCATGTGTGAATGTCTTTCCCATATCAAGAACCCAGACATTATTTGCAACAATTCCTTCCTGTTGCTTTCTTCTTCTGCTAGCAGGCAAGAATTTCCCCCCCTCAAATGTAGTGTTAGTGTCTCTCTGAGGTACTTTAACTAAATAAAAGTTCAGTGTCCACAGGCCATCAGTTTTACTCTGTCCCTCATTCACCCTTCCCATCACCCGCCCATCTTCAAACTAATCAACCAAACTCTGGATGCTTTGAAATGTTTGGTAAGAAAACAGTTCTGTTTTGACAGACAGCAATTACAGCAGCTGGCTGAAGGCAGATTTTACAACTCTTTAGGGGATCCCTTATGAATAGTAACTGAAATTGATGTACTTTTATACAAACAGGCTTTGAGACAAAAAATGATCCTTGGTCTGATTAACAGTGTCTCTCAATGGTTGCCTGTAAACTTTGGGCGAAGAACTAGAACTATCACAGAGTTAGTTCAGTTAGTCAGACTGCCTCTGTAGTAAAGCCTGTGATATGAGGTACCCTACCCTCCACCAGGTACTGCCCCTCTCAGTTGAACCAAATTTATTTCCATAAGAAAGTTCTTGATTTCCCAAGTTAAAAATGTAACTGAGGTTATGTACACAACAGCCGTCATTAATCTTTGCAACAATTTGTTTGCTCAGGTGACCCGGGCGTTCCAGCATTTACCATCCATTTATTCTACACAATTATTTGGAAGAAACTGTTAGTCATAACACCTAAAACAATCCCAATATGCAAAAGCAGTGCAATGAGCCACTAAACACCAGGAATAATCACTCTTGAGCTTGCTGGTTGTGTAAATCAGCTCATCCCTCTCACACACACAGGTTAACAGGAAATATGGCACTTCTAATTAATCTGATTTTATTTTAGTTCAATTTCTTGAAATCACTTTTGGAAAATTCAGTGATTAAAACTTTCCCTCTTTGTCTTAAAAAAAATATTTCTTGCCATGGTGCTCATCTTTATTGACCCCCCACAATTTAATTCTTGTTTCAAGAATATGTTACTCTGTTTTTCAGTTAACCTCTTAACCTGTGTCCAGGAAAAAAAAATCAGGATGATCTCTGTTCAAGCATGCATCGTTCTCCTGCGAAGTTGCAGGAAAGAGAAAAATTTATGTTGGTCCTTTGAGAATATTTTTGCAATCAGATGAAAAAGCAATTATCTTTCTTAGAAACACTGGCACCACGTGAAATGTATTAAGACTGATCCCTTAGAGTCCTTATAATAAAGTTTGGCTGCCATGGTACAACAAACTTGATGTGTTCTTGTTGCTATATACTATTTCTTTTTGGTAGATTGAGAAAATTTATTCACTCTTTAATGCTAATTTCCAAAGAATTGTACATACGTATGTATTGCAGTTTCCTGGAAACAATTTTTGTTTTTGGATTTTACTAAATGGGCACAACTCAAACTAATGGAAGGCCGAAATAAATATTATATTTAAACATATTGATACATTTAAATGACCCCAGTCCATAATGTTGGGTTTCATTTTTCAGTATTGCTATCTAGCAATTTTGATCAGCAATTTACCATATAAATTCCAAATATTTTCCTTTATGTATACTGCTACATCGTAACTGAGGTCTTGACAACCTTATAAACAAACCATTTAAATGTTTTTAACATAATTTATGGCTTATAGGAATCACATATATATTAAAAGAAATGAAAAGCTGTAAGCTTTTCCAATAAATTGTAACATTTATTACATATTGCATTCACCACAATAAATGTAGCCCTCTTTATTGCATACACACATGAGCGTGTGTATGCATGCACACAAACACAGAGAGAGAGAGAGGGAGAGACACATTTGGAGTAACTGATTTATGTCCTTTATGTGAGAATAGTGAAGTATGTCCTTGTGAAAATAGATTTTTGTTCTGCACAGCAATCAAGAGCTTATCTTAAGAAAAAGAATATTTCCTTGTGTTGATTTAACAGTTTTAAAGCAGTTTTAAAAAGTCGTTACTAGCAGCCAAAGTACAATTTTTTGAATATTTTCTGTCCTGTCTTGATAATAGATCCAGCACATAAGTATTCTTAATTTAGTATTAAATGTTTGCCAGTCTACTTGATGGTTATGTAGAGTATTTTAAAAGTTAGCAGCAAAAGGATGCGAACAACAGCAACAAGTTGAACTAGAATAGTTCATACCTATTATTTCACTTAAATAATTGCAAGGCTGTCCAGGTGTCCTAATGTAAATGCTGTTCACTCAGACAGGAAATTGTATCTTGTTCTGAGGTTTATTTTGAAATAAAATCCATAGACCTGAGGAATGGAGCTGCTGGGCCATAAATCATTTTATGAGTGGACTATTCTGACCTCAGGCCATTGAATTTTTTCATGTCATTGCACTGTGGGAATAATAGAAATGTAACCAACACATGGTCTTGACCTTTGATGTATCTTTAAGTAAGAGACCAGTCTATAAAGTCATATCTGAGATGTCTTTGTGGTATTGGTTACACATTTGAAGGGACTCCCTCAGAGACTCTACAGGGAGTTCAGACTTCATCAGTATCTAGACATTTTTTCCAGTAATGTGGAGGTGGTTCTTAAATAGCTTTTTCTTTAAATCCAGAAATAATTCATATCCAAGGTTTAATATAATTCAAATGTTATTTATAAGTGAAGAATATTTAGCTGGGTGCCTCTTCTGACAAACATTAATTATAATTTATGGTAAAAGTGGTTTGAAAATGTTTAAAATCTGGAACATGCAAGATTATTTGGGTTTTTTTTAATATTTAAGTGATTTGTACTGCATGTATATGTGTTTTTGGAACAAGACCTCAGGAACATAAAATCTGGGGCTCTGAAAGGTAGATTCAGAAAATATGTAGACCATGGTTTTTCCAGCTGTATTTTAAATGTGAACAATATTTAAAGGATTCTTAAAAAACCATGCATATATTATTTGTTTAACTGAGCTGTTAGGCAGCTAACTAACAAGCAAAGAACCCTCTAAATGCAGAAATGAAGCTGGGCACATCTAAGGAAGCACAATCAGTTGCTTAGGAATTACATAGAAGGTTGTTTCCCAGGTATGCAACAATTGCCCCTCTAAAGTGGGTGAAAACATGAGCATGGAAAAGCACTTCTGGCCTATTTCATGGAGATGTGATGGAAGGAGAAAAAGAAACTTTTGGAATATAGATAGAAATATTCTGAATTCTGGAGACAACCATTTTCATGGATTCCCCCCTCTCCTGCAGATTTCATACAAATAATCAACATAAAGTTGTCCAGAAGGTGACTTTGCAGAATCCAATCTGGGTCAGGACCACAGCTTTAGTCTTCACAGCTTTTGGACTTGTGTGACATATTGTGGTGAGAGAGAAGCTCCCAGAGGATGGGCTCCAACATGAGTCCAAAAACTCAGAAGACTAAACCTCTGGCCCCAGTGACCAACCAAGATTGGATCCTGCAGCATTATCCTGGGATATGCATATTTGCCTTTATTCATGAGAAGGTGATTACTCCAAGACAGTTAAAGTAATACAGACTGCCTCCATTTCCACATTGCCAATTCCAATGAACAGAATAACAAATCTAAAACATGTGTTGCTGCATGGGTAGGCTCAGATACAAATTGAGAAGTATCTACAGTTGAATATGAATCTGTGAGCTGTTTGTAGTAGGACCATGCAGGCAACCTGCATTAAAGCTGTGATGACTAAACTGATAAAGTAGAAACTTTCCATGCATTTGCTGCTACCTTGTACACTAATCTTTTCCATGTTCAGTGGTTGCACATGGTGAGAATTTTGTTGAGCAGGAGGAACTTCCGCAGTACTTCTGGAAATATTCTGACATGATCTCTCTTGTTGAGAATTCTTTTTCCCTTTGATATGCTAGCAGCTTATATTGCATTTCATAAAAATACAGGGCATTTTAAGTTGAAAAATGAACTGAAACTCTTTGAAGCTTAACTTTTTTAAATGATAAGGTAGACGGATATATGTAATTTGCTCTGAGTTTAACTGTCAATCGCTTGCTTTAGGAAGCTGTCTAGGTGTGCATGTGTACATACAACTTTCTTGCACAAAGGGGATATTCAGGATATGGTCATATTTAAAGGGACTGTCAGTTCTCTGATAGAATCTCACTGCTATCATGAGATTTCCCAATAGATTTATTGAGCAAATACTTCTGCTATAAACTCCAGTGAATGAATAGAATAGAATAGAATAGAATTCCTTGTTGGTCAAGTGTGATTGGACACACAAGGAATTTGTCTTGGTGCAAATGCTCTCAGTATACATAAAAAAGATACATTCATCATAAGGTACAACACTTTATGAAAGTCATAGGGTACAAGTAAGCAATCAAATAATACTAGGAAACAATCTATATAAATCATAAGGATACAAGCAACAAAGTTACAATCATAAATGGGAGGGGATGGGTGATAGGAACGATGAGAAGATTAATAGTAATAGTAATGTAGACTTTGTAAATAGTTGGACAGTGTTGAGGAAATTATTTGTTTAGCAGAGTAATGGCGTTCAGGGAAAAACTGTCCTTGTGTCTAGTTGTTCTGGTGTGCAGTGCTCTATAGTGTCATTTTGAGGGTAGGAGTTGAAACAGTTTATGTCCGGGATGTGAGGGGTCTGTAAACATTTTCACAGCCCACTTTTTGACTCATGCAGTATATAGGTCCTTAATGGAAGGCAGGTTGGTAGTAATCGTTTTTTCTGCAGTTCTATAACCCAGTGCGGCTTATAGTTCTCTCAACAGATCACCTCTATAAGAGTCCTAAAATGACCATAGCTTTAACTAGATACATCCTGATATTTTAAAAGAAACACAAAGAAACACAAAATTATGAACAGGACAAGATACATTTGCATATTTTGAGCAGGGTGAGTGAAGTTAATCAGTTCTTTTCTTTTTCTTTTTTTCTTTTTTTTTTCAGACAAGAAGCCCTTCTAGCTGCCATTAGTGAAAAAGATGCCAACATTGCTCTCCTGGAGCTTTCGTCCTCGAAGAAAAAAACTCAAGAGGAAGTCGCTGGATTAAAACGTGAAAAAGACCGCTTGGTTCAGCAGCTGAAACAACAGGTACTTTTGCAGCGCTCTGAGGCTTTTAGCTTATCAGGAGCAAATGTTCTTGATTCCTGCCTCCTCCAGCACCTCTTTCTTCTAGAGCAAAATATCTCAACCTTAAACATTTTAAGATTTGAGTTGGAAATCTGGGAATTGAAGTCCACACATCTTAAAATTCCCAAGGTTGAGAGACATTGCTCTAGAGTACTCACGTTTTTCAAATTTCTCAGAAAACAGAAACACCATTACATCCAAGAGTGAGACATTCTTTTTTCAGTTTCCAGTTAGCAAAGAATTTACTCAGAAGGCTTTCCTGCCACTAGAGTGAAGACTCTGTTCTATATGGATGCTCCTGAACTATATAGTATATTTGTGATAGCCACTTTGGAAAGATAAACAGATTCTTATTAGTATTTTTATGGAAGGAAAGTAATACATGGTTGGTGGATTAACATACTTAATAAGGAGAAGTGTTTATCTTTTCTGCTTTTTCTGTTACCTGTGTTATCCTTGCTTGGGGGTTGTTATATAGCATATGGCTGATTGTGAAGAGGCCGTTTTAGTAAGAGTCCACTATTTGTGAAATATGCTTGGCAGAAAAAACCATTGGGGGCTAATTTACTATATTTAGTGCCAACATCCTTTTTTTTCTTTTAAGATGTTTAATTTTCTTAAGTTTGTTCTTCTGTTGTAATTATAAGATATTTGATGCTCTTAATTTTTTTTGAGGACATTATTTTCCCTTTGCTGTTTTTAATTAATTTTAGAAGCCCTCTAATCACTTTTTGCAGATGAACTTTTGCCATTTTATGCATTATTTCCTAAAGAGGAAATATAATTGTCACCATATATTGTCACTTCATAGTAACTACCACAATTCTTTCCCAAAACATAGGTGGCTTATCTTCTAAGCAGGTTCATGATAAAATATAGATTGGGAAACTTTGAGTTTGAAGAATAAATAGGACTGCTTCAGGAACATAATGCTATCTTAACAAGGCCCAGATATTTTGATGAGTATACTCATAACTAAGCCCTGCTTATGTGTGGTAATAAGTTCAAATAGTTGGAATCGCTGTATTTGTATATAATTTATTTATCAAATATGTGTCACAATATATTTATTTTATGCCTTGTGGCAATTTAAAGTACAATGGAACCTCTAGTCATGAATGCTTGTGACCACGATCAAATCGGATTCTGACCAAAAAATCCACATTTTTGAATCAGGTCACAATTCAAAAATCAGGTGGGGATCAAACACAGCCACAGCCAATTCCCTTTCTGCACCGATTTCCCCTTCCATGCCAATTTTTTTTAAAGGCACATGCACAGTCAGTTTCGCTTCCGATCACGACCAAATCGGGTTGCGACTGAAGTTATGGAACCAATTACGGTTGTGACCAAAGGTTCCACTATATAATCTGCTGTTTGGCAGATTTATAATGACAGAAGCCAGTGCAAATTGATTTTCCTGTGATACCTTCAATAGTTTAGGTTTTAAAAGTTTTGTAGATCCCCAACCCAAGTCACCTTGTTTTGTTGGGCAGTCTTATAAAATTAGTCCAAAAAATAAATAATTAAAAATATATATTTTTTTTGAAAAAGGCTGTAGTTTCCACTTTCAATATGTTTATTATTCAGAGAGCTCTTACATGTATAGAAAGAAATTGAGCAATAATTTTATTGAATTGAATTGAATTGAATTCTTTATTGGCCAAGTGTGATTGGACCACAAGGAATTTGTTTTGGTGGATATGCTCTCAATGTACATAAAAAGAAGATACATTTGTGAAGAGTAAGGAATCATAAGGTGCAACACTTAATAATAGGGTACAGTAAGCAATCAAATCATATTAGGAAACAGTCAATAAAAATTATTAGGATACAAGCAACAAAGTTACTGTCGTACAGTCATAAGTGGGAGGATATGGGTGAAAGGAAGGATGGGAGGATTAACAGTAATAGTAATGCAGACTTAGTAAATAGTTTGTATGGTGTTGAGGGAATTATTTGTTTAACAGAGTGATAGCATTCAGGAAAAAATGCACAATCAAGTTCAAAGAACATGAATGAAAGAACCACAACTTATAGATAAAACTTAATTTCTCTTAGTATGATCAGTAATGGAAGTATTGTGCCAAGTAAGAGTGATAACAACTCCATGGAAAATATTTTTGAACATACCACTGGAACTGAGTTAAATTCAGAGGAATATTTCAATTCAGAACAACTTCATTAATAACTAGTTGTTACAGAGAAATGCAAAGGTCCTAGCAGGACTCTGAAAATTGGGGCAGAATGGAGTTATGTAGCTGATGCATAATACATGTGGTTCTTTTGGAAGTAATGGAACTGGGGCAAGAATTGTGGCTATTGGGTTGGAAAGGAAATGGCAGTGAGGACACTGTGAACAGTCTGGTACACCGCAGGCTATTGATCATTTAGATTCATACAGTGGTATATAGGCATGGTAAATGAATAATTATTCCAGCCACATCTGTGTTTGAGAGCACCATTCCTGGTGTGGGTGAACATATCTGTTTTTAATCAGTGAATATATTTTACAAGCCATTACAATAGTAATGCATCTCAAATAAAAGGTTTCCACTTGGTAACATATAGAAGAAGGCACGTTTGATCTGCCAAGGGAAGAAATTTAACAGCATGAGCACTCAAGCAAATAAAACTCTGCTCTGCAAGCAGAATTACAGTTAACTCAGTTTGTAGTCTAACAAATTGAATTTTAATGTAAGAAAGAAATGATTTTGATCAGGAGGACTGCATCTCTTGCACAATATGGTTTCACATAGTTTATTTAATCCACTCCAAAAGCCTGAGTTGTTTTATGGTATCTCATTTTTTTTGACAGTGTAACTATTTTTCTTTTAACACCTTCATACTTAATACAAATAGTCTTCAACAACCACAATAGGTACCAGAATTCCAGTGCTAAACAACACACTGTTAAAGTGAGTCATTACATGACCAGACCTAGTTTTACAGTTATTGTCAACATGGTCATAAAGCAAATGACATGGTCGTTAAGTAAGTCTGGCTTACCTAATTGACTTGTTGGAAGCTCACTGGGAAGGTTGCAAATCACCATCATGGTTGCAGTACATTGCAACCAGCGTAAATGGAAGCCAGTTGCCAAGCACCCAGATTACGATCACATGATGGCAGGGATGGTGCAGTGGGTGTAACTCTGAATCTTTGGGTCATAAGGCACTTTTTCTGATTCTGTTGTAACTTCAAACCATCCTGAAATGAATGGTTTGAATGTTAAGCTGAAGGCTACCTGTAATTCAATGTGAGATTAAAAAAAAAAATTACTACCGGTTCTGTGGGCGTGACTTGATGGGCATGGTGTGGCTTTGTGGGTGTGGCAGGGGAGAGATACTGTAAAATCTCCATTCCCTCCCCACTCCTGGGGGATGGTTACTGCAAAATCCCATTCCCTCCCCACCGCACTAACCTGCTTTCCAGCTCCTTTCTCCCATGCAGGGCAACAAAAGAAGACCCAGCCAATCATCTGGGACTCGGGAGGCAGAGAATATATGGGGGTGGGGCTAGTCAGAGATGATACTTGCCTGTTCTCCGAACTCCTCAAAATTTCCCCTACTGGTCCTCCAGAACTGGTCAGAACCTGCTGAATACCCCCTCTGCTGTGATTGCAAAGTTGATACAAATAAGGGAGAATATGTGTAGCTCAAGGTTGAAATGAGGGATCCTTGGTTGTTTTCTTGCTGATGTTTGATTAACCAAACTAGGTGATGCAAATTGTATATCCAGTATGTAGAAGTTGTGAGAACTTGATACACTGTTTTGGTATGCTGTTGTAACCTGGAAATTTAAAGTTGCAATATACATTTTCTCAATGAGGTAGGTGCCTCCTGTATTTAAATTTTGTTCCCAATCTAGTGGCATGAAGATTGCCATAAAGCTATTATTTTACAGTGTAACCTCTTTTAACATTGGTTTCTTTTGATTTTTTGGGGGGGGTGTTTGTTTGTTGTTGTTTTTTGGTATCCTTACAATTCAGCATTACTTCCAATATCAAGAATTCTCATTCTGGACAAGTTATCCTCTACTGTCCTCAACTCAGAACTCAGCTGATGATTTCCGAGAAGTTATTTTTCAACTGTAACACATTCTTTCCTGGGGGTTGTGCTATGCTACCTGTTAGGACTTTTTAAGATATATGTAAAAAAAATGTTTTGTCTGAAACATGTTACATAGTTTGTTTTTGTATCATGATGCTAAAAAAGATGATGCTTTTTAACAATGTTTAATATGCTTTGGTAATCTCTCAGATTGATGTTCTCTTATCGGTATGTCCAAGTCTTACACTAAATCTCCCTCATCTTTATCTTTAATTCTGAAAACCAGGATGCTTAACTTCTGCCAAGTAAATTCTGAGGTCAATAATTCTTCATTTCCCAAGAATATACAAATATGTATTTGTTAAAATTGAAGATGTTCTGTTTTATGTTGTTTTTTTTCTGTATCTGAAAAACTGTCGACTTGGGTTTCAGCCTTACACTAGATTTAGAAGAATCTGAGTTGGAAAATCTGGATTCAGATCAATTTCTTCTTGATTATCTGTTCTTTCTCATTCTTTCCAGATGTTCAAACTGCTGCAAAATTCTGATACATTTGTTTCCTCTTTAAAACCTGATTTCTCCTTCCTATATTAGATCCTCTGCCTATTATGATACCACTGGGATTTTATAACCTTTTGGCTTTCCTGGTTCTCCCTCAAAACCTCCAGATGTCAATAAATCAAACTAAAATTTGCAGTTTTTTTCTATTACCTCCTCTCCTCTTACTTTTCTGCTTCTGTCTATGATTTCTTCAACTGAACTTCCTGACCTACACTAATGCCATCATCTTTTAAGAGAGAGAGACACGTAAATGAAAAAAAGGGTCAAATTTCTCTTTGGTGGAGTTTTTCCCCCCCCCTCTCCATTCCTGTATACTATATTCTCTTATTTTTCCACAATCTTCTTTTTTGGGTGGGGTAGGGTGAATGAGTAGTAGTGTGCTGTCAATTTATATAGTAGTCCAGTCCAGGATACTATTATAGCAGAATGTTACACAGAAACTGATACCAGCTGGGATTCTGCAAAATGAAGTTAGTTTGGCCTCTACAGCAGTCATTTCTGTGGATCAGAGCAAATGCAGGATAAACAGAAATAAAATTGGCAAGGAGAGGGTTTTTTTTTCATCCTCAGTAGTTTCAGGAAAAGGATGAGTGAGGGGAGCGACAGAGAAAAAGTAACTTCCACTTCTTTCAAACAACTTCTTATCCCATCCATATATTTTGGCATGCAGATATGTAATTAACAATAAGTAACATATTAATGCTCGATGAAGTTGGCTGCAGAAGTATCTTCACAATGACTTTGGAAGTAATTCTTCTGAATTTGCACATCTAAATGTAACAAAAGAGGAGTATAATCCTCCAAAATTAAAAATCTAACATCTTAACTTTTGCCAATTGATTTTTGCAAAAAATATCTTGTTGAAAATTACTGCCATTCAATCCCCAATAGGATCACAAAGGAATTATTTTATGATACATAGTTAGCAGGCAAGTCAGGGTGGGCTTTTTGTTTTGTTTTGCCCCTTTACATAACATACAAGTACCATCAGACAAAACCCTCAAATGATTTTCTTACCAGTTTTGGGCCCATTTCAGAGACATTTCATTGCTTCATTGTTTCATTACTATTAATTAAATTTCAAATAATTAGCAATATTTTTAAAAAACCTACATATTTTTGGGTACTGAAAGATTGTGTCCGAGGAAGAATAGGATCTAGATGTTAAGTTAGAAGGTGGCTAAGAACTGCCCTGTTTTCCTGAGTTACTGAAGACATGAATGAATTCTTGGTTCTAAAGGAAGGAAAGCAATGCTGAATCAGCAGTGCTTATTAGGAAGAAATCTGCATCTAATATTGTTCATAAGCTACAGCCCATACCTCTCATTTGCATAGCCATCTCCTTTGTGTACTGGAAAACTACCCATGTTGAACTTCTGCATCAGATACAGTGAAGGCAATATTAATCAGCAGGCTTAAGGAAAGTCCTAGTTTTATTATTCAGCCAAGTTTTATAACTTTTCTGAAAGACACAATAGCAAGGCTAAGTAGAATTCTTTCCCTAAATAATGTTGCTATCAGCAGTGTTTACAAGGTGCAGACAAAGGGACATTCATGTGTGCATTCATAGCTGTTTCTGGGCTCTTGCAGACAGCCTGTGTTAATCTGACACTGAACAGTCCCCATCACTTTAGTATCCAGGAATTTCGAAGTATTGGGAAAGGATTTCTTTTTTTCTCTTGCAAAAAAATAGTTCCTGGAGTTGGGATTGGAGGGTGATGAGGAATGGATAATCTTTTCTGCCTATGTATCACTGATATATAATTGATATATATCAGAACAGCAGCAAAAATGATTAGGGGATTGGAGGCTAAAACATGAAGAACGGTATCAGGAATTGGGCATGCCTAGTTTAATGAAAAGAAGGACTATTGGTGACATGATAGCAGCAGTGTTCCAATATCTAAGGGGCTGCCACAAGGAAGAAGGAAGTCAACCTATTCTCCAAAGCACCTGAAGGCAGGATAAGAAGCAATGGATAGAAACAAATCAAGAAGAGAAGCAACCTAGAACTAAGGAGAAATTTCCTCACAGTTGAGAATAATAAACTAGTGGAACAGCTTGCCTTCAGAAGGTGTGGGTGCTCCATGCTGGAGGGCTTCAAGAAGAGATTAGACAGCAATTTGTCCAGAATGGTGTAGGGTCTCCTGTCCGAGCAGGGGGTTGGATTAAAAGATCTCCAAGATCCCTTCCAACTCTGTTATTTTGTTATTCTGATGTAGCTTTGAACTCAACTATATCAAAGCAAATGTACAAAGAAGCACAAACAGTAACTTTGTTGAAGATAGATTGATAAGTCTTTGTGAGATTGGTTGCCATTTCAGTTAATTTCAGAACTGTTTAAAGAATTATTTTGTGCCTAAAGAAAAGTTTTTCTTTTAAAGCAATGTGTTGACATTCAGCATCTGGATAAATCTTAACTCCATATGATCCTGAATAAGTCACTTACACATCTTTGGTTAAGAATCAGACATCCTGCTAACTGGGTGTGAAAGGAATGATAATGTGACACAATTGAAATTCTCTCAGCCTGCTTCACTGCACTTTTATGATAAAGACCTTTTCTCATTGTCTCTCCCTGATTCTCACTTGTCAAGTGCTACCTCCTGGACTGTCATTACAGAAGCTGGTCTGGTTTTGAAGTTTCAGATAGTAAATGCTAATAGATATAAGTTGCAGTTTCAAGTGTGCAAAATTGGAATGCCAGACTTCATTATGTCATAATTAAGTGACAGTATTGGCTGATTTAATTCTGTTATACATTTGAAATATAAGGACCGCTCTAAATTTGGGGGAGTAGGATTCTGTTCCCATAGAATGTGTGCAGTTCTTGAATCCATTTCTGCAACTTGCAGAGTCTTATTCAACTGAGTACTGTAGCTGACTTCCCACCATTTTGTTTGGCCAGTTGTTCATCGTCTAATGAGTAAGGCCTATACTCTAGTAGGGTTTTTATGCTAGCTCTCAGGCCTGCATCTGTTTCTCTTGGATGTCTGCCTATTCCCATGTCTCTTCCAGCAGGTGAGAAGAGCAAGAGAAAGGTAGAGTATTCAACATCATTTCATCTTCCCTTTGGACACTATGATGGACTTAAATTCAGTAGGAGATTTGATAGAAAACCAGAAAACTAAGATATCTTTCTTTAGATCAGTGGTATTAGAAATAACAATAGTTGAATAATTAACTGAGTTTGGGGTACCTACTCCTCAAGAATGTTTAAGTTAATAATTGTTTTACTCATATTCGGATTCATTTTTTACTACATTCGAAAAATAATTTCATCCACCTTTCTTGCTCTATGCAAATATGAATATGGATATATAACATCTAGTATGCCTCTTCATAAGATGAGAAGAGTATTTATACTCCCAAGCTATGCAGATTTCTTCTTCCATCTTTTTAACATTGGCTGCTTGTCAATCTTCTTTTTCTTTGTGATGCTCTTCATTTGCAGTGTTTTGGTGTACGTTTAAATAAAAATGCCATTAAAAAAACAAGATGGGAGACAATTAGGAAGATAGTTTTAAAATATTATTTTGGACATGCCCAGAGGGGAAAGGACATTCAATAGCTATTGATGTGAAAAGGAGACTTTTTTAGGCCATTTTTCAAATGGCTTTAGTGTATTTGTTGCAGTATATCTGTTGCAAAGAAATATTTTATACATAGTTATCACTTAAGTATGCATGACAGCTAAATTATATCTTGTACCTATGAATTTAATTGTACTTCTTATCTTCCCTTCAGTTGGTATAATAAGCCATCTTTTCTTTGCACTTATTTTCATTAAAATAATTGACTTGAAAATCTATATGAAATAATTAAATTTTTGATAACTCCATTGACACAATCAAATGGTAAAGTTTAAATCTTTTGGCTATGTCCCATTTACAGCAGTTTCTTATCTTTTTGAGAATAAATTACAATTATTTATCTATTTATTAAACTTGTGTGCTGCCCAATTGCCATCGGTTACTCTTAAATGAAAGAGTTACATTAAAATATAATATTGTGAGTGTATATAAAAGTACATTAAGTGAACTGTTATCTACCACCAATTCTTCTCCAAAATGGCATGTTATGAACAGTTCTTAGTAGAATATGAATATGAGCAGTTATTTTAATTGCCTTGAACAATAAACCTCGCATATTTTAATATTTCTATTTAGTGCAAACAGGATATTTGAATAGTGCTGTAGTTCTGAGCTTCTTTATATACTTATATTACTAAATTGAAAACTCTGCACATTGTTACATTAATTTCATCAATTATTCCTAAATATATTAATTCAGAAACATCAATCTAGAATATAGTTATAACTAACATTCACTGACCACCCCCCAAAAAAATCTGATTTTCTGGATCCAATTTAATAGTTTGTAGCCTTTCATATGTGATAATTTTTCAAAAGAATGTGCTGGTTGGGCCTCAAATGAATTATTTATGCCCTAGAATAGTGTTAATATTTCCTTGGAAATGTTTGGCATGGCGAATCTTGAGCAATATCTACTTATCAAAAGTCTCTTCAAAATGAGATGGACAGCAAATAAATTTAATAAATAAACAAACAAACATAATATGTTGCTGTTTGCTTTAAAACATGGTAAGTCAGTAGCATACATAGTCTTGCCTTTGTGGCAATTGACATTGAAAGAGTTCATTATTTTCTTCATGGCAGGAGTGAGAAAGTACAACTCCAGGGAAAATTTACAGACAACTTAATATGTTAATGGAAAGCTTGAAGCAGAGATGGAACAAGGTCATAGGTAATCCAGGGAAACTTTTTACCCTCCGTCTCTGACAATTAAGGGACATTACACAGAGTTTTTCAGTAGAGGTTGTGCATTTAGTTTATACATTTAGTTAAGCATGATAGTTTTTCCACATCTGCTTGTAAAAGCATAAACCCAGTTGCTACTTTGAGGTAAATACTGTTTACCTTTGTTGTGACCCAATGAGACCATGTCCCTTCAGCAATGCAGCATCAATTACGCCCTGCCCCCAGATTCTTCTAACACAAACACAGACTCAGGGAAGAGAAAACCCATAACCAAAGTAGGTGATAGCAGACTATCATGGAGGAGAAAACTGCTGCATAGGAAGATACATAGGTACTCTTTGATTAAAAGATTGTAAGTGAGGGAGGACATGGTTCACCTACTGCACTCATCATAATAATGTGAAACAAACCATATGTTCTTCTTTGGAATCTTTTTGGGCAATAAAGCTTAGTCTAAAAGGCATAATGAAAATATTTTTCCAAAGTGATACAATAGAGGAAGTTCTGTCTGGTTGGATAATGATGATTGGATAATGCTGGGTTCTTACAAGAAGATGTAATGTGCACCATTTATTTGAAACACTTCCGCAAAGGGTAGTCGGCCCTCATACTCACATTCCTATTAAAATGTCACATGCCCATTAAAACATTCTATATTCATTCTACAGATATAGTATTACCTGTGTTAAGCTCAGTAATCAATTGATCATTAAATTACCTATCAACCATATCAAATTAATACCTATTACTTTCTCCTTCTTTAATGTATATGACGTGGATATAGGTATGTTAAGTGCAGCATTACTCTACAGGAGTGTTTCCTAACCTTGGCCATGTCAGAATTCTTTTTAATAGTCATGCTAGCTATGGGAATTTTGGGAGTGGAAGTTCACATATCTGGAAATGGCCAGATTTGGCAGCACTACCTTATAAATGTCAAGAAACAATATATTCAATTTTCTTTATTTAACAACAACAAGACGTCCATTGAACCCGGAAAATAATTTTTCTCTCAAAAAGATAATACTTTTTAAATTAGGCCAACTACATCATCTTCCCCATCTGTCACATACATGAACCAAAGGTGTACTAACCTTTCCTTATCACTGCATTCTTAATTTTAGCTGCAGTTTTCTTTAGGCCTCTTAGATTCTATAGCCCTAGGTGCAGCTTTTAACCTGCCTTCTATTATATCTCTGTCTTAAAATAATTTTCTTGTACTCAGGCGATTTACTTGAGCACTAAATATTTGAACTTTTTAAACAAATGGAGTTGTTTCTCCCTATACTTGTTTAAAAAGTTCAATATGCTATTCAATATGCTAATATTTAATTTTCAGTTTAATTTAATTTAAACTGATTGTTAAATGACACCCAATAGAATGATTGCAAATTGTAAAAGTGTTCAAATAAAGAGCAGATATTCTGTTCAAAAATAATCTGCTGATAGTCTGCTTTATATTCCAGATCTGTATATGAACATGAAAATCAAAAGAACTTGAGCAATATCAATGTTATTTTCAATAAAATAATTATCGTATTAATTTAGAGGATTTTTGACAAAGTTTTCAAGACCTCATTAGATTTGTCAGAATTACTTCTCATTCTGTTGCAGTATCATATTTTTTTCGCAAAAGATTAGAACATTGCAGTAACCAAGTTTATATTAATGCTGTTTGACCTCCTTCTGTAGCTATATTTGTAAAATTGTTTCTCACAGCTTATTTTGGAAATGTACAGTGTCTAATTTTTGGCATCACATTAACAAATCTAAATGTTCCAGAAAACAGGGAAAGAAAGAAAACCTCTCAACAAAGATGAATAGTGAAAAAAGCTGTGCCAAAGCATTAATAACTTCTTCTTAATTGCTATTAGTCTTCCTTATCAGAAACCAAGAAACATTCATTTATCCAGGGTTTGGTTTGGTTTCTTTATTTTTGGGAGAGGAAACAAATTATTAGTCAACATAGGCCTACTTTGGCTCTGTTAATTTGGAAGCAACACTTTATCATATAGATATAAATATACAATTGTACATTATATTTTATATTTTAAATAAATATACACAATATATAAATTATACATGCACACATGTGCATACATAAAGTAAATGTTGTCTTTCATTACATAAGTTATATTTTAAGATCAAATTACTATTCTCTAGTAACACTATGCTTCATGTATTTATGCAAAGTTGTAAAATAGTAAAGATTGTTCAAGATTAAGTATATTTCACTTAAAGCAATTATTTTTAAATTCCTAATTTTATCTTACTCTTTTACTAAATGCCACTCTAATTAGCTCTGCATTGTTCCATAATCAGACAAAAACAATTCCCAGGAAAAATCTCATTTTAACTGCTGCCTTCAAATGGAGATGTTTCCAACTAGCCTTTATGAGCACATCCAGCTGTGAAGTGGCAACTTGCACTATCAGTCTAATGTCACTGAATTATGTCCAGAAGGCCTTTACAAAACATCTCTGCATTTCATCCTTCAGCACCGAGTTTTCTTCAGCTTTGCTTCTTTACACTGGGAAAATGGAAATTCAGCTTGGTTCTTTAAAGTGAGATTTTAGGCCAGGAATCTTCAAACTTGACAGCTTTAAGACTTGTGGACTTCAACTCTCAGAATTCCTCCTCCACTCATGTTAGCTCAGCAATTCTGGAAATTGAAATCCACAAGTCTTAAACTTGCCAAGTTTGAAGGTCCCCGCTTTAGGCTTTGAGTGGCTTTATTGATGTTATTGACAGCAAGAGCTGTGGTCATGCAGTGGTTAGAATGCAGTGTTGTAGGCTAACCTCACTGTCTCAAGGGTAACAGCCTTCCATCCTTCCAAGGTTGATAAAATGAGGATCCAGATTTTTGGGGCAATATGCTGATTCTGTAAACCGCTTAGAGAAGGCTATTGATATCTACAGTACCAGAAAATGCATCAGAGCCATAAAAAATAATGTACTGATCAGAATTAAATGCAATGAACTTGCATATGACTAATAGCAGATTATAGGTTGCTTTCACAATTCTTCTCAGTTTAATAAAGGAAAAATACTTATTTTCAAAAAGGAAGAATTTACTTATGACAGAAAGGCTTTGTTACTTAGACCAATTTCAGCAGGTGCCAAGCAATTTAAATATCAAGCAAAAATGTTCCTCAACTCCAAATTATTTGTATGATTAATTTATACCTAAGTGCTCATACTACTCTGAATAGTGACTTTTACTTTTTTACTTACTATTTTCTTTTTATACTATATATTAATGTATACTATTTTTTCTGCTTTGTTATTTTTTACTGGTTTTGGTATTTTAAGTGACTATATAAATCAGTGGATTCTAATAATTGGATGTTAAAAGCATATAAAAATAAGAATAATCGTTTCATTTCCCAGTACTTTAAAATACAAGAGTCAGTGTGCTAATTGCCTTTTATAGTAGGGTTAAGGCTAGGCCCCACTGGCCGACGGATGCAAAACATATGCATAAAGGACACAGCAGATGAGCAAAATTTCGGGGGTGGCTCCATCCGTTGTCATGCGCTCCAAAAAGTGGCAAAAATTTGCATGGAACAGAACTTGAAAAAAGAACAGAAAAGATACGAGTGGTAAGATGTAGCGGGATTTAAAGCGGATGTTCATTAGGAAGTCTCTAGCGGATGACAGCCGGATGGAAGTGCAACCTGACACTCCGACAGCGTGGTTCCGGGAGAATTTGCAAGAGACAGGACGCAGTTAGCGCGGAAGGGGCGGAGCATAGCGGAATTGAACGGATGCATCACGGACGCTATAGAAAACAAAGTGATGCCGCGCGCGGGATGTTTAGTATCAGATGCCAAAGCTTCATGCGACAGGATCGGGTGCTGGCGTCGATGTGGAATTGAGATGTACATTATCAGCTCCGCTCATAAGATAACACAGGAATCGAGCACGCGATGCAGCAGGTCAGCATAACAGAGGGAACAAGACGTGCTGACACAACTGCTAGCATTCGAGGCAGGAACACCATGGTTCGTCAGTCAGGCAAGAAGAGAAAGCCCCGTGCCACGTTGTTACATCGGGCACTGGCAAGTGAAGGACGAGAACCAGAATCCACACTCACTGGCACTGACTTACTCTATTGAACCTACCATGATCTGCTGCTTGCTGCTGGCTGTGGTTGGACAGCCCCAAGGCTCAAAGGCCCTGCGGCATGAGTCCCTCTGCTCAGCCCTGAAGGCCCTGCGTGCTCCAGCCCCTGAAGGCCCTGCTGGCTCAAGCCCCCGAAGGCCTGCACTCAAGTCCCCTAGCCTGCACAACCGCCGAAGCCCTGCTGAGCCCCTGCCAGAGGGAGGAAGAGGCAAAGGGAAGGAGAAGGGAAGAGAGGAAACAGTACACCTGTTTCTGAGGGAGCATGAGGATGAGGTGCTGGAATCAGCTGAGGTGAGCCAAGCAAGAGAATAGCCTCTGGAGAAAGGCTATCCAGCTATCCGGACAGTCCGAGAAGCAGGCAGCATTTTCCTCATGAGAAAGCCAGGGCCGCAGATAATACGCGCGACATTGAAGAAATCAGCCAGCTTGGGAGGGTTAGACGAAAGGCAGAGAGCTGGGGGTTACACTCAAGAAGTACTCTGGGATCGGTGCAGAAGCACATGACCCACCTGAGAGATGGCAATTGCTCTAGCCCAAAAACTACAAGAACATCTTGGGCAGGACCTGCTGTGCAAAAGCTCAGCTGACGAGGAAGATGTACGTTCAATGGCCAAGTTCAGTTTACCCTGAGTGGAATGAAAAAGTCCGCCTACCGAAAGAACCAGCCGCCACCTTTTGCAACAGCCCGTCTCACCTGAGACCAGGCCCACAGACAGCCAGTCCATCTACCACGCAGGAGCAGCTACCATGTCTTCGAGTGCAGGTGTTTCAGAGGGTCTCCGTCAGCAGTACAAGACACCCACGAGTGTTTCTCAGATTGCTTTTCTCCCTCCGATTGCTACAATTGGCAGACTTGGAGAGTCTTCCGTCTCGTTATGACATAGATCTATCATTCATAGGCTCATACTTAATGCCATAATGACTAAAAATTTGAGTAATTATAGTCAATATTGATATGCGTCAGTCTCGATGGCACAGATGTGCCAATGATCCTGCATACAATTTTGCAGGTATCCCTTTAATCTAGCCCAACAAGCCAGCTCTTCTCGGTGTAAGCTAAGCATGAATTTCACAATGAAGACTGTCTCAAGAGAGAACGCAACTCTGTTCATAGTTAGCATGCTTAAGAATAGGTACAGGAGAACCTCAATGAATAAGAAGTTTACGTCATGTCTCAAAAAATTCATTTATCCTTCTCTCTAACGATCGTGATCGATCCAGCGTAAGTAGTGAGCACTTAGACTCTGCAGAGCTGAGTTATTTGATAACTATCACTCGATCCTGAGCGTATGTGGACGGCAGACCCTGAGGACCTGCCCAAGCCATACCGAGTGATGAAGCAGAAGATCACAGCACTTCTGCACCAACCTCAAGGCCAGCTGAAGCTGCCTCCTAAACCTAGTCAGGTTGCTCCTCTACTCCGGGCCGATGTCACATCCTTCTTACGGCTTTCAAAGCCCCTCACCTACCAGGCTACGAACTACCAGGACTCCCACAGCACAAACAGCAAATTCCAGTCCAGGCCCAGGTTCATTGCCACGCACAGACGCCACTCCTCACCCAGCTGCAGACCAGACAGCCCACTACAGTTCTCCTTCTCCACCCACAGCCAGCCGTCAACGGACAATCTGTCTCAAATATTGGCCTGACATCTCACGTTCTTGATGAGGGCCTCTCAACTTCACGGGACTGAGTCAGCTCTCGGACAGCTTCCTGAACACACATCCCCTGTTGAGACCCTCAGGGCAAGCACCCCAATGGTGCCTCAGACCACACATCAAGCACAGTCACCTCCACAGTTCCCTGCCCGCTTAACAGCTGAGGACCATGGACATGGATCAGAGTGACTGAGAATAGTGTCAGAGACTGAGTTGTTTACTTGTTCACTTTACTTTGCTTAAGACACTTTACTTGGTTCATTTTGCTTTTTTTATAAAGTCATAAAGTTTACCTAAGAAAGTTAATAAAGGTTTGTCTTTGCTTACACACACTTAATACATTATTTACTTGGTTCATTTTGCTTATTTAATAAAGTCATAAAGTTTACCTAAGGAAGTTAATAAAGTTATCTTGCTTCACCAACTTGGTTCAGTTTGTTTTACTTAATAAAGTGTTGGTGAAAACTTTGAAAAAATGGTTAAGCCTTTGCAATGCTTGTGGGATAAGATAAGGATAGTTGTGAATAGATAAACCTCCATGCAAGCATAATGGGACTGTATGGACTGCCACCTATTCCAGCAATCCAGATGATTTCTCCCCCTCTTTATAGAAAATCGGTTGTCTTGCAATGGGTCTTCTACATATTCTTGACATTCTGCAGACATCCTAAATATAACGAGATACATCCCAGATACAAACGGTTTTGTCCGTTTTAATCCTTTATATACGAGATGACATAGGCTACATCGCTTTCTATTTTCGTGCTATAACGCGTGTAGACGTTCCGTGTACCTTTTGTTTTCTCCCTCTTTCCATTTTCAGCTGCAGCGGATGTGAGTTGAGGGATGGCCAGAGGATGCAGAGAGGATACAGTGGACGTTTAACGATGATAAACGGACAATAGAACGTTTGTTGCCCGTATATGTGTCGGCGATGTAACATCGTACGCTGCGGCAAAGTTCATCCGTTCACAGAGTTTTTGTGCAGCTGCAAAAACTTCTTGTGCAGATGAAATCTCAGTGGACGGATGCTAGAGGTATAGAGCATATGAAACACATATGCAGTGAGTATACAACGGATCTGGGATATGTTTATTCCAACGGATGGCAAGCTTTTTTTAATGTTTTACATCCTCTTTGCATCCGTAAGTGCAGTGGGACCGGGGCTTAAATTCTGGTTAGCACTTGCAAGGGGTCCATCAATAATCTGTAGGATTATAAATCAGTGACAAACCAGTTTATTTTTATTGTGAAAAAAGCTATTTGGCTGTGTTCATAAAATCACCAAGAGTTAGAGTTAAACTAGGAGACCTTATCTTTTAATGAAAACCGATCCTCATCAATTCAAGATTAGTTTGCATTTATTTTAGCTTTCCAGCTGTAATTATTTCCAAAATCTAGGCTGGATAACACATTAACATTATATATGAAATGTGAAGTGTACAGATACATAAGTGGAGAAAAGTTTAAGAAAACTTGCAAACCTCAGCTGCATAAATGTAAATTATTTTCTCAGCCTCCTACCCCATTTTCGTGCTGTCAAATTTCTACCTCTTGTTTTTCTGGAAAGAAAAAGGAGCAGATGGGCTGGAGACAGAGAACAGGAACAGAAAACCAATAAATTTTCCATTCCAAGAACTTTCATTCTGGCTTTATAAAAAGTTATTTTGTAAAAGGGCTTCAGATTCTTGCATTGCTTATCCATCCTCAATATTTTAACTCTCTTTAGCATGTCACTTATATTTAGTAACTCATCCAAGTTATTGTAGTTCATTATGATGAAGTGTGATAATAAGGCAGTAGCAACTACTATTAGATTCAAATTTGTAACAAAATTAATAGTTTCTAATAAATTTGTAAAATGTACCAGTAAACCACTCTATCAGATTCCTTTTTGTCCTCCCTAACCTCACCTTTACCTTAATAGCAATTTGAGGACTCAAACAAGGTATTTGTTCTTCTTCTGAGCTTAAGAGGTTCATCTTTTTAGCATGCATCTCCTAATCAGTCCACTTGAACCATGAGTCATACTGCAAGATTATTCAACCGATTAGAGAAAATGGAAGATATGGTCTTGAAGGATGGAAAGTCCACATCTACCCAATGAGACTGTGGCTGAGAGTTCTGAGAGCTGAAGTCTACACATCTGAAAGTTATTCAATGGTCTGACTTTATGATTTAAATGTCATTAATGATGATGGTAATGTTATCCATCCAGTCTTGTCCAGCTCTTGGCGATTTTATGGGCCAGGTTTCTCTACATCTTCTGTCTTACACTAGTTTTCCGAGTTGTTCTATGTTTTGGCTGGTATCAGCTTTGATGGTGTCCAGCCACTGTGTTCCTTGGTGGCCTGGTTTTCTTTTACCACTAATTCTTCCAAGTATAATTGCTTTCTCCAGTTGAATTCCTCTGCATGACATGGCCAAAATATTATCTGCCATCTGCTTTGATTTTTATTTTCACATATGCAATGTACATATGTGAGAAAAAAATTGTGTTTTCCTCTATGGAAAAGGCAAAATGTGGGCATTTTAGTGTCCCTCATTTCTTTCCCACAATTTGGTAATTTGGTAATCAGCCAGATGAATTTGGTAATCAGCCAGATGCCCAACTAAGAAATAGCAGTACAAGATTGTTAGTTGCAACTGGTAACTGGATGTAAGTAAATAGGAATAGTTCCATAGAGTGAAATAAGATAAGACGAACAGGATAACTGAATAAAGTATATAAAAATAAAGTTCTACAGAGTAATTTTCCTTATTCCTTTGCTTTTCTTAATAACTGTGTGTGCTTATGTTATATTGTATTTTATGAGTACATATAATTTTTCCAACTATAAAGTCAAAATAATGCAATGTTGTCTGAAATATCTCATATAAAAGCCTCACAATAATATTTAAATTAAATATAAAGCCTTTAAAAGTTAAATAAATGAAAATTGGTTCCATCTCTCAACATAGATTTATTGAGCCTCTGTCAGAAAATAATCAGTTCTATTTTATGAATATTGGTAGACCTTATTCATTTTTAAAAGTTACTTTTATAAATCTTGGAGTGTTTTTTTCTGTGAAGATACTGTCTATTACAGCAATATAACATTTTTTGTAGCTAAGATGATACATTGCAAATCTACGTATTCTTGAAAAACATCTATCTTTTTCTCCTTACACTGTCTTTTCCAAGCAAGTCTGGGAAATTACAGTAGGCCAAGCCAATTATGGTGTGTTCACTATAATATTTGTCCTAAAATTGCAGTTAGTTGCTACACTATCTTCACTTTTTGAGCAATCTAGTCAGTCCATAATTGCAGCTGTTATTTCTTAAATTATACCTAAATTGTCCCCTGCTTTCACATTTTTGATTGTCATCATCCAGATAGTACATTCTCCATGGGCTTACCCAAACTTGATGATTACCAGATACAGACAATAAAATCATCTGCTGTAGATAAGAATTCATATTTATTTTAATGAGGATGATATATTTATGTGTGAAATAAACCCATCAAATATTCAGGCACTATTTTTTAAATGTTATCCGTAAGAAGCTATTGTAACAAATTGCTTCCAGTGCTTTGTTAGCAAAAAATAGTTTTGAATTTTAAAATTTCAGATGATTGAGAAAATATGTTTGGATCTTATATAACATTGATCATTTAATCTAATACTGACTTCATTTTTAAGACTCTTGTACCAATATGTCAAAATCTACCTACCCTAAATAGTAATGAGGGTCTTTTGCATACCATTTTATGAAAAACTATCAATTCCTTAATTTTGCAATAGTGATTTGTCATTATATGAATATATTCCCTCAGTTTTATGTTGGAATACACTGTATCTACTTCTTCTAATTTTTCAGTATTTATATTTAATTTGCAATAATTCACTTAATTTTCTTCTTTGAGTACAACTCCATTGTTCTCTGACATGTTTAGATCCATACTCCTTATTTGCATTCTCTGTAAATCACTTGATCCCTCAGATGACAAAATGGTGTCTGCATAAAAAAATACACACATTTTCAAATCTTTCGCTCACACACTTGTGTCATAAAGAAAAGGTTAATATGTATAAATCTAGCCTTTCTCAACTGAGCTTCTGTGGAACTCTTGGGTCCCAGGAAGGTTACTGAGGGTTCTGCAAAAGATAACGGTAAAAAGAATAATAAACATTGTTTTTGAACTTTGCTTACTGTGGAATGCTAGCTATAGATACCACTTTTCTGTAAAGATCCACTGAAACCTAAAAATTATTGAAATGTTCCTCCAGAATAGAAAAGTTAGCTATATTAATCTTTAAATACATCAAATCCCTAAAGAGCATTACACATCTTTGCCTTACTCACAGTTCAATTTAGAACTGTCAGCTAAAGTTTCCATTTATTCTCATGCATGCTTAACTACAGGTAGTCCTCAAGTTACCACAATTCACTTAGTGACTGCTCAAAGTTACAACGGCACTGGAATAAGTGACTTATGATTGTTTTTCACACTTATGACCATTGCAGCATCCCCATAGTGATCAAAACTATCAAAACATAATGATCAAAATTCAGAAGCTTCACAACTGGCTTATGCCAATTGCATTGTCTTAGGGTCATGTGGTCCATTTTGTGACCTGACATGGAAAGTCAGTGGGGAAGCCAGATTCACTTAACAACTGTGTCCCTAACTTAAGAACTGCAGTGATTCACTTAAAAACTGTGGCAAAAAAGGTCACAAAAGTCACTTAAAGCCCATGTCACACTGCACCAACGGATGGAAAGAGGATGTAAAACGGAGAGAAACATTTGCCATCCGTTGTTAACGCAATGCATCCGTTCTGTACTCACTGCATACGTTTTTCATACTCTCTATCCGTCCAGCATCTGTCTGCTGAGATTTCATCCGCTCAAAAAGTTTTGAGCTGCACAAAACTTTTTGAGCAGATGAAGTATCCAACAACACCGTTGGCCTCTACATCGCTACGCATACGAGAAACATCCGTTATACGTCGTCATCCGTTACAACGTCCGCATAATCCACTAGCATCCGCTGCGCATCCCGCACAACTCAAATCCGCTCTAGCGGAAAACACGACACAGGAGGAAGCGAAACGGACGCAGAATGGACATGCAGCGTTAGTAGCACGATGTAGAAAGGATGAAAGCCGGATGCAGCTCGCATATAAAGCATTAAAATGGAAAAAAACGTCGTTTATAGGGGACATATCTCGGATATTTAGGATGTCTGCAGGATGTCTAGAGATGCAGAAGGACACCTAGCGAAAAATGATATTTCCTATAAAAAAGAGGAGAAATCACCTGGATCTCATTTCAGTCCAGCAGGACTGGGGTGCAGACTCTTCAGCCTTGCTCTTGCTCTTCCACAGCATCCAGTCATCTCCATCATGGATCGTCGCACACTCCTTTTGGTAGCCGCCATCATTCTACAACAGTGTGAAGCCCTCTACAGGCTCTTTCACCTGTTCTACGGGAAGAAAAGGAGGCCTCCAAGAGTGTCTGGGTCCGAAGAGGATCGCGAGAAGAAGCTGAGTATGGACTGTTAATGACAAGTTGATGTGGAGCTAAGGAACGAAGACACTCGTGCATTCCAGAACTTCATGAGGATGCCACCAGCCATGTTTGACGAAGTTGTGGAGTGGCTGAGACCCAGGTGACCAAGGCAAACACCAACTTCCGGCCCGGCCTGGACCCTGGGCTGAAGGTGCATGACTCTGCGCCACCCTGGCCTCAGGGACCACGTACAGGAACAATGCAGTACGCCTGGAGGTGCCACACAAACACCATCAGCATTGTGGTCAGAGAAGTGGTTGCAGGCCATCATCGAAAATCCCTGGAGGACTCCTCCAGTGCCTCCACTGAAGAAGGCTGGAAGAAAGTTGCAAACAGTCTATCAAAAGTGGAACTTCCCCCACACCGTTGGACCATAGATGGGAAGCACGTGGCCTGCAAAGCTCCAGCCAACTCAGGGTCCACTTATTTCAACTACAAGGGCTTCTTCAGCATCATCCCTTCGCCATGGTCGATGTTGACTACAAGTTCATGTACATCGATGCTCAGGCAATGTCAGCTTCAGATGCCCAGGTATACAACGCCAGTTACCTCAAGGAGGGCTGGAACGCAAACCTCATCCATGGGCTTCCCAGATCCAAACCCCCTGCCCCAACGGCACACAAGATGTGCCACATCTTCATTTGTGTGATGACGCCTTCTCCATCAGAATCATACCTCATGAAGCCCTACACTTCCAGAATGCCTCACCCGTGAAGAAAGGAAGGGGGGAAATTCCTTTATAACTACAGACTGTCCAGGCAATACGGTGTGGAGAACGCCTTTGGCATCCTGGCCAAGTTCCAGGTACTTCTCACACCATGCAGCACGCCAGAACGGTGTAGAATCGTAGAAGCTTGCTGCATCCTTCACAAATCTCATGCGCAACCGCTACCAGTGTTGCAGAACAGGCTTGTTGACCGTCAACAAGGCAATGGGACATGGAGCCTGGTGAATGGAAGGCAAGACGAAACCTGATAGACACTGTGATGTGCAAGGCCCCAACAGAGCTTCACATGAAGGGAAGAAGCAGCACAACCTACTGAGACACTGGTGCAACTCCCAGCTGGAGCAGTGAGTGGCAAGACAGGATGGTAGATGCTTATGGATGCTTCCTTCATCCTGTCTCATCACACTGATGAATTGTGCCATGTATGTTGAGTGGCTACCCATGAACAGGGCATTTAATAAAGAGTTGTGTTTATGTTGAAATGTGTTGATGAATGATTACATTGTTATGATAATAAAGGGCCATAGGTGTGGCACCGGGAGGTGGACCATACAGTCCCACTATGCTTGCAAGGCGTATCTATCCCACAGCTATTACCCATCCCACAGGTATCCTGCCCATCCTGCTATCCTAACCCATCCCACAGCTATTACCCATCCCACAGGTATCCCTGCCCATCCCACTGCTATCCTTACCCATCCCACAAGCATGCAAAGGCTGAAGCCATTTCTAAAAGTTTCCACGAAGACTTTATTTACTAAAATAACTGAACCAAGGGTGTGAAGCAAAGATAAACTTTATTAATAACAAACTGTAAAAGCAAAATAACCAAGAAAAGTGTCCCAAGCAAAGATAAAGTCAACAGGTAGCAACCCCAGTCTCTGGCACTCTTCTCAGTCACTCTGGAGCGTGCCCATCGTTCGCAGTGTGAAGTCCAGGTGCTGTGGAGGTGGCTGCTGCTGGAGTGCTGGTCTGAGCACATTGGGTGCCTGACCCCGAGAGGACAACAGGGATGGTGTGTGGAGGAAGCTCTCAGAGAGCTGGCTCAGTCCCATGATGTTGAGTGCCCCTTCCTCCATGACAGGGGTGTCAGTCCCAAGACTGATGACAGATGTTCTGAAGCCGGGCTTGGCTGTGGAGTGGAGGAAGGAGGGTTAGTGGGGTTGTCTGGTCTGCAGGTGAGCGAGGTGAGGCGTCGGTGCATCTGTGGCACCTGTGGCTATGCGATGTACCAGTGCCTGGACTGGAAGGCTGCCTGTGCTGCTGGAACTCCTTGTAGCGTAGCCTTGGTAGGTGAGGGCTGTTAAAGCCTTGGAAGCTGTGACTCACCTGGGGTGGAGGAGCAGACCTGGACTCAGTCGGAGCAGGTTCAGCTGGGCCTGGAGTTGTGGGCAGAGACCTGTGAATCTCTCCTTGACTTCGGACTTGTCCATGAGGTCTGTTTCATGTAGGTGAGGAAGGGCTTGCAGTTAGAGGATGGTATGTTGGAGTGTACCAAGTGAGAGAGGAGATCTATGCTGCTTTTGATGTGTCCCTGATCTTCCAGCAGGCAATGTGGCAGTCTGTCCTCCGTCTGGCTTTCTGCTGCTTTCTGTGGATGGTGGAGCTAGAGGTGGTGTGGGTTGTCTCTGTTGCAGTGGCCTGCTTCTTTCTCCAACTACGTCGGGGGGTCCTCCACGTGCTTCGCCGCACGGGGAAGTGCAGCTGTTGGGGGTCTCTGTCTTGGGCGCGTCCCAAAGATACCATGCCTGACACAGGAGCTGACTCTTCACCAGAAGAGGACCGGCTCTCTGTGGGCTGCCTAGATGAGAGGGGTTGCAGAGGGGCTGCTCCTCGTGGTCGGCGTCACCCTCCAAGAAGCTTGTCACTTGCCATCAGTTTGTCCTCCGGTCGCGATGAGCTTGCCTGGCCTGGCCAGACTGCTTGAGTGTGCATCTTCCCCATACCAGAGTGTGCATGTAACTTCCACCACCCGAGGATGAAGACTCCCGAGTGTAGCCCAGCTCTCCGGCCTTCTCTCTCTCAAGCTCCTGTTCGCTTGCGTGGTCTCGATAGAGCCTGTGTCCTTCCGCGCAGATTAACTCTTCTCCCTCAGCTATTCGAGCACGCTCCTCCTCAATGTTCCTCTTCATGGAGTACTGTCTCCTCTCCCTATCTCGTGAATGCCTCTTCCTCCCTCTGGCAGGGCCTTCTGGGCCCTCATCAGCAGGGCTTCGAGGTTCTAGGGGCTGGTCCACCACACCACCACCACCAGCAGGACCAGCAGGACCAGCAGTCCTTTTTACATACGCTTTGCATCCGTCGGCCGATATGACCTAGCCTGAACAAATGTATCAGTCAGCAACAGAAATTTTGGGCTCAATTGTGGTCTTACGCTGAAAACTATCTCTACCAGTATATATTCATTTTATCAGGATTCACCAACCAATCTTCAACCTCATATTTGCACGGAACAGTCTGTTCAAGTCTATTACCTCTAAATCAGCACATGCATTAATCCCTTTTTGTTTTATTAATTTCTCAACAATTTGCTGAAGAGTAACAAATTGCATTCAAAGACATAGACTTTCGAGATCTACAGTTTGCTTCACCAGATACATGAAGTGGCTCAACCAATAAGAGATTTAAATTTGTGTGAAGCAGGAGAATAGAAGGGAAATGAAAACAAAGTGATTCTTCAAAGCAAGATATAAATACCCCATGAATTAACAGTTGTAATGTGTTTTTAAAAATGTTT
Organism: Laticauda laticaudata; assembly: GCA_004320025.1. NCBI lineage: Eukaryota > Metazoa > Chordata > Lepidosauria > Squamata > Elapidae > Laticauda > Laticauda laticaudata. The sequence continues at coordinate 51,646 of BHFT01032601.1, read as the reverse complement.
TTGTTGAGATGGCCTGGAACCATTTAATATACGTGTGTGTGTTTCTTCAGTACTCTAACTTAATTTTGCTGGTAAAGTTTTTTTGTTGCAAAACAACTATTTTGAATTCTGAAATAAGTAATACCCCGGGAGCTGAAATACTTGTTTTGAATCCTGATGTGAAATGTATATCTATTTCTCTTTTTCCACAGGCTGATCCATTAACTATTTTAGTCAAATGCCACAACTGCTGTTTTGCCAAGAGTATGTTCACACTATTTTATGCAAAGTAGGATAGCTGATTTATAGACTACCTTGCAAGCCAACGTTCTATTGTCAGCATCCCACCAAATAGGGATATAGAATATACTACTGCTCAGATAAACTTATGTATGTGATAGGAAAGTTCTACTCTCTTAGTAAATTTACTGTAATGGACTACAGCAGATTCCCAGGCAGGAGGGAGCTGGATTGTAGGAAAAGGAAGAGATTTAGGATAACAATTCTCTAGAATCTCCCAGGACATAGTCATTAAGTGAGGCCAGTATAGGTTTAATCTGGCAAGATTCTGTCGATACAGTATATTCAAATAACGAACTTAATTTTGACTAGAATCATCAAATCATTCTGTAGATAGGCCTGACACTTATTAATGAATGTATTAATGTAAAGAATATATGTTATAGGTTAAAAAGTGTAAATTAATGTTTCAGGAAATTTAAATTTCCTTTTATCTGTTTTGTAGACTCAAAATCGCATGAAACTGATGGCAGATAATTATGAAGATGATAATCTGAAATCATCTCATTTCAATCAAGCCAATCATAAGCCCTCCCCAGACCAGGTAAGATTACAGTTATTCCTTTTTTTAAAAACTAATCTGATACGACTGAAATATGCCCATTTTTAAATTTTATCTAAGACCAGGATCAGTTCATCTGAAATAGAATCGAAGAACCTGTTTGTTGCAATTATATTATGATTTTCCTTTTCTTTTATAAAATTGGAATTCCCACTAAGCAAATCATTAGATTTCATTGTTTCAAAACTCTTTTTGGGACTGTATTGGTGGACCTATTGTTCTTATAATAATAGAGTTTAGCTTTATTATGATGACTGACAAATTGTATGACTAAATAAATAGCTAAATTAATTAGCATTTATTTCAAATAAAAGAAAATATAAAATTGTACTAGATCATTCAGGTAATCAGAATGAAGTGTAAAAGACAGTGTAACAAATTGTTACCACATTCAGAGAAATAAAACTAATGATTTGATAAAAGTAATTGTAGATAAAGTCGATCAGAATTTTCCGGACATTTCATCAAATCTTATATGTGAGGACTGTTTGGAACTGACATTTCCTTTGGAAATGTATATGCTCAAATAAGATCTGTTTATTCTAAGGGAGAGATTGGCTGTCTTCCCCATAGCAAAATCTCAGTTTTTATACTAAATGATCATAGGCCCCTACCTTAAAAGTTTAGTAAAATTTGATTTAAAAGAAATTAATTTATAATTTCTGATGCATGGGCTAGCTTTCTATATTGCTGACTAAACTAAAACATGATTTAGATGATATCAAATGGCTTAGAAAACACAATAGTTACTGCAGGAGAACTTTCTAACTAGAAAAACATTAACAGTAAATATAAGATGGCCAGCTTACTGAAAATATTAATACTGGCTCAAAGAAAACTAACAACTCACGGATTTTTCCATTATAGTTCTCAATGGCCTGGGGAGATTAAAGAGGTTTTAGACATTCTAGTTGATAAAATATGCTATAATGATATTTAGATTGTCATGAATAAGTAAATTATCCAAACATACAATGATTCAGAACAGTAGAATAGAAAAGTATGCTAAAATAGTGCTCCCTTTCCTATTACATTATTCCTTTGAATGATTTAAATACTAACCAGATCTTTATTTCATTCCCATGCTTCTCTGGTGCTTTTCCCCCTTGTCTTCTTTCAACCAATAGGATGAGGAGGAGGGTATTTGGGCATAGCCAATCAGATGCTCTTAGTTCAGCCATTTTGTTCAGAACGGTGAGAATTGGCTTTATTTACCAGTAGAAAAATATCCAATGGTCACTCTTGCATCTTGCTTCTGTGTGATTATGTGGTTTAAGTATCTTTCCTTTCCCTTTTTAATGTGGTATTTGCATGTAGAGATTATTCCTACTTTTTGTTGTAGCTGTATTATTTTGTAATTTGTGTTAGCTTTGAATTGTTTTGTGAGAATACTCTCCCAAAGCATGCAATTGGATTTACAGCAAAGCAACAGCATGATTCATGAAGGAACAAATGCTTCCATTGTAATTTAACAGCACAGTTTGAACATGGTTTCCAATATTTATGTTTAGAAAACTTATCTGACAAAGTTGTATATCCTATCTTTTATTCTTAAATTACGCATAAATAAAAATATTTTATTTCCACTACTTATAATTCATGACCAAAATGAACTATGCTGTTGACATTGCTATATGTAAAATTATGTAAAAGGTTCATTATAATAAAATTAGATTGGAAGATTAATAATAATGCACCAGATTCTGTGTACACTTTTGGATTTACTAAATCTATGTATTGTAACTCTAATCTAGACACATGAGGTTAAATTTTAATAAGACAATCTGAGAATTAAATAAGTAATCCCCTTCATACAGAAAATTGTTTAATTCAAACTTCTTTGTGATCTCATAGTGTTTGAAGATGCTTTTTTGTCATGTCTCTATATGTATAAATGATTTGTAATAATAAGTAAACTATATTGTCGAAGAATGCTAATGAACAGGAAGAGATGAGGTAAGTTAATCAGTTCGGATACATTTTTATTGTAAAAAGTAAGTTGCAGGCAGGGTTTCATGAATAATGACAAAAGTGCAATTGAAGGAACATACTCAGATTCTAGTCCTCCTTTCGACATGGAAGCCAAGTCAGTGACTTCGGCCTAGTTACTTTCTCTGAGCCTTCATCCACATCAGGCGATAAAACAAACTAGACGATGCACAAAACATCATACACTGAGAGCTTTGAGGTGAGAACTAGGGCAAGCACAGGGGAAAAAACAAATATATCCTGCAACTTTGTGAGACCAATGCTAAGAACAATCCCATAAGATACATTAATGGAGTTAATAAATTTCAGTACTTAGCACAGTTAAAATTCTTGTCAGCATTGAGATTTAAAATACATAACTGAATAATATCTTGTAATAGTCAGTTTCTACAATTTGAAGCAAGTTTTTGGAAATTCAACAGCAAGTTATATTGAAAAACATTTAAAAGTAGACAAATGAAGAAATTCTGCTAGGGCAGAATCACTTTTTTTAAGGTAATGAAGCCTGTTAAAAAATATTCCTCCCTCTTGGGAAGGATCCCCTCATTGATAGATGCCCTAGAAGGCATGTAGGTGGTGCAGGGACCTGAGATCTGGTCCATCAGCCCTGTCTATTTGGCAGGTGCTTTTGTATCCTCTCAAGATAAGCTCTGCCGCTGTGGGAAGTGGTGCAGCTCTTGCTATAAGTGGTCAGCTCAAATTAGATGTGGGAGAAGTCTAGAGATAAGACATTCTTACTGGTGAGGCAAATGAGTCCCAAGGGAAATAAGTAAACTCTTCAGAGAGCTCTGCAAGGCTCCAAACCAGCAGGGTCAGCACATTTCAAAAGTAAACTATATTCATCAAATTAGGAGGCTCCCCACAAGTGATAAAGTAGTTGATAACAATAACTGAAAACAACTTCTATCAGTTATTAATATAATCTCCCCTCCATCTACAAAGGCAAAAGTGAAAGACGCAGGAAGTAGTTAGGCAAAAAGTTCCACTTTCAGATACGTAGTGTGCTTTTGATATATTGATATATTTTAGCTCTCAACAAAAACACTCTGTGGGAGAGTATGTTCAATCTTTTCAACAAAAACATGTTTGTTTTCCTCGTTCTCATCAGTGAAGAGCTATTCAAACGCTCCCTTGTATTTTAATTTTCCTTCTGTAACCATAGACGGTTCATATTTTCCACCTAGGTTCCTTGTGGTGTTATTCCATGCTGCCTCTTTAATACAGCGCTAAAATGTTAATCCCAATGTTGTACTATAAACAGGGTTCTACCAGGGAAAGGATTTTGACACCACTAATCTAAAGCTTTCAGCTCCTCCTATTGCATGGCCATTAATCCACTCATAGAGTGTTGGAAACACAGCAAAGGAGCCAGAACAATTGTATATTCATCGACACTGTTGAAAGTAATACCAGCACCTGTTTCTGTTGACTGAGAGATTATCACACTTCCACATTCATTATTAGGGTTAAAGGGTATAGTTGGAAAGATACCTTATGCTTGTTGACAAGCAGCAGGTGCAGCCATAGTTCTGCTTGCAGTGAACATTTAGGCAGCCAGAAGTTTGCCATTGGAGGTCTTTGCTGAAGTTTTGTAGATGATTTGTCAGAAATTTCATTTCAAACTGCCCAATGTTTCATGATTAAAAAGAAATGTGGCTCCCTGCATTTTTCAAAACATTTGAAAATGATATTCTAAGATACAGTAGTTTGGGGGCAGGGAGTGTGGGGTTGTATGAAATGTGAATTTCCTAAAAGTACTTTTTAGTTAAAGAAAAGTGTCTGCAAATCTCCTGAGACTAGATCCACACATACCCTTCCCTTGCCCAGTAGTTGGTGATTTCTCTTGGCTTTCCTCCAGTTTCTTTTATTAAAGTTCATTAAACATTTCCTTTGTTTCTGTTTCAGGGTATGATTGAATTATTTTCTGTTGTTTTAGGTAATTCAGCCTCTTTTAGACCTTGATCAGAATCGTAGCAAGTTGAAGTTATATATTGGACATTTGACAGCCCTATGCCATGACCGGGACCCTCTGATTCTCCGTGGACTCACTCCTCCCACATCCTACCACCTGGATGAGAATCGTGCAGCTTGGGAGAAGGAGCTGCAGAAGATGACTTTGGAGCAGGTCAGAGTGATGGTTTTATTGGGATGCTTAAACTGGGAGCAGGCCATGTCAGTTCCTTGGTTCTGTCTGAATTTATTTTATTTTCTAAATAAATGAAGTGTCCATTTTTTTTTTACTTCAGGGTATAAAGGGTACTTCAAGGTGGAGGTACTGCTATCCTTAAATAATAGGAATTCAGAAATATATTGTCAGTGCAGGATTCAATGATAGAATTTCATGTTTCTCTTAGCAGAATGGATAGAAAAGCCCCCCAAATTCAGTACGGTCAGTTTAACCCATATTAGACTAAATAAAATAATATCTATTAAACAGAAAAAAAATGTGAGGACATTTTATATCAGAGTGTAAAATTACTTTACTACACAACTTCCAAGAAATCCTAGCTGATCTATGTCACATTGCCCTAGGCATGCCCAAAGACCCAATTAAATTTTTCCTAGGTCCGCCCTAATTACAATTAATAGCAGTTTATAGAGAGTAAGATAGCTTAAAAGCCTGAGACTTGTTAGCTATTAATCATTATATCCAGACAAGACTAAAGTATACCCTTTTTTTATAAAATGGATTCCAAACATTTCTGGTTCTTAAAGTATAAATGAGAAAATCTGCCCTTGAATTAATCTGAAATAGAATCTTCAGTGTGTTTGTATGGAATCTATATAAAGGGGATTTGTAAGTGATCTAGAAATATGCCACTATTTCATTTCAGCAAAAAATAATATTCTCTTTATAAATCCAAAATATCCTACTTGATCAGACTGAAAATTACATCAAATCAATATTTTTCTTCCTGCTTTTGTAATCTAAAAATTCTAGATAGTATTTTTCTTATTCTATGTATAAAAAGGCTTCCTTTCAAGAGACTTTTTTGTTAAAATATCTAAGTGAAACCTCAGCAATATGTCATGAACTCAAAATAGCATAAAGCACAATATATATTAAGAGGTTGACAGATAAGCATTAAATCTGGAGTCTTCCATTGAAAAATTATTATATGGCTAAAACAATTTTGCAAGAGTAAACCACTTGTTTGGATCTTGAAGAATGGATATGGATCCTAAAAATACATGTGCACATTTATTTTGCTGATATAAGCTTTATGTTTCAGTTATATTTCTTCATTCTCCTCATAACTGCTTGATAACTAATGATGTGGAAAGTGTGTTTCACCCCAGATTCTTGTTTCTTTTACTTATTGCAACAAAGCTTCTGATATGACTTGATATCTTTTCAGGGTATATATGTTTTTTCAATGCATTTATGTATTTGTTTGATTTCTATCCCACCTTTATTTATGCAGCTGAAGAAAGCATTATATAGTGCTGTACAAATAAAGGTGGGATGGAAATCAAATATATACATAAATGCATGCAAGAAACATACATACTCTGAAAAGATATCAAGTCATATCAGAAGCTTTGTCCTACTTTCCCCAGGACAACAATCCTCTGGGATACGTTGGGCTGAAAGAGAAGGAGTAGCCTAAAGTCACCCAGCTTTCCACGACTGTCTTCCATGTTCTAGTCCAGCACCTTAACCAATACATTAAACTAAAAAACTGCATGTTTCTCCTGCATGCATATTTGAATATACATATATAACCATGTATTATATTTGCATACCTAGAAACAACTTTTGTGACTTCCAAGCACTTGATTATATTGAATCTTTCTTTTATCATATTATATACCTAATGCTGCTGGATTTTCTATTATTAACTGTGTGTATCCCGAATATCTTTTTTCTTTGTGCTTCAACGTGACTCAGTTTAGTAACTTAATTTAAATCCTTTTCTGTATCATTCTAGATTTAGTCCTGAACTAGGAAATTCTGGTCCAAGGAGTTGCTATGATCAGTTAGTCAGCATAAATGTCACCTTATCAGAATTCCTTTACTTTAGTGGAAGAAGGTTTTTATGCTTTGTAGCTATTACTGCTAAACTAATAGAAAAAAAAAATAGATTTGGTATTAGAAAAGTTAAATAATTTTTAAATGTATTAATTATTATCACAGCAATAATAAAAACAGAAAGAAAAGGGCAAAATCTTACCCTGTTCATCAGAAAAAACATCTAAAATATATTTACCCAGAAAATATATCTCTTTTTTTCCAACTTCTGACAAAGAATACATCAGTAGTCTTTTGCTACAGATGTAAATTTCTCTGTTATTCTATTTTAATTCTTTTAGCCAACCCCCCTGCCTGAAAAATCCACAATGCTATGTCCAAATCCTGACAATATAAATAATAAGAACATACACATATATAATACTAAAGGAAAAAGATAGATCTGAAGAACCCAGAACTTGGAACACAGTCTCTTGCATATAGTAAATTTCAGATACATACCTATTTTTACTTTTCTTACAAATAAAGCTTGCTGTGGCCAGAAAAGTTTATTCCCCAATGTATATCCATAGTTGGTTCCTTATTAAAATCCACTCATCCTCAAGTAATGTCAGCTGCTACCACCTCTGAATTCATGAAATAATACTTCTTCCTGACCTCTAGATAACTGTATTCTTCAGTTACTTGAATAACTCAAAACATATGTTAGCCAGTAACATAAAGCAGAACATTTAAGCATATTGATAATCATATTCTAATCCCTATACAAATATGTAACAGATAAAGACATAGGAATCACATTATTCCAAATCAGTACTCTGTTACACCTTTTAAATCATATTTGCTTTCTATATCAGGAGCTCAGTTCCATTTTGTTTATTTTCTTATATTGAACATTAATGCATAGACATTGAAGGCTGCGAACGTAATGAGCCAGTGTTCCAATTTTTTCATTAATAGGCCCCATTAAAACAATACCCCTCCTTCCTTCTCAATGCATCCATATTTATCTGAAATCTGTATGTCAGGGCTCTGTATTTCCAGGAATCCAAATCCCTCTTAATCAAGCTTGGCCCAGGTGTCTAAATAATCAGCTTTTTTGCTAGTTCCTACATAAAAAGTGATGTTTCATGTAGTATATGTGTGACAACAGAACAATTTTTCTGTCACTGGGAATGAATTGTCTGAATATTGTTCCTTGAATTTGGAGCATAGCTAATATATATTCTAGGGAAAAATTAGACAGATGATACTTGGCTGAAAGACCACCAGGAGTAAAGAAGGCATCAATAAACCTTTTTATTGTTATACTATACTGCTATTTACCAAGAAAACACCATAGGTATATCCATTAAAATAGTCATCAAGAGTCAAACTTGACTTGATAATGTTAAACTTAGAAAAAATATCTCAGGCAAATAACAACTATTTCTGAACTTCAAATGGTTCTTGCATGGAACTGATCTGAGTTCATGGCAGCATCTGGAAATGTGTTGCCTTTTAGACAGAACACTGGAATACAAAGGAGCTCGAACTTCTTAATCTAGTTCGGTCTTTAAAATGTTTTGCAAATTTTTGTTTATGTGTTCCTCGACTTACAAACCATAATTAAGCCCAAGATGTTTGTTGCTAGGTGAAATAGTTAATTGAATTTTCCTCCATTTTACAATCTTTCTTGCCACAGCTGTAAAGTAAATCTTGGTAGTTACTAAGTTAGTAACATGGTTGTTCAGTGAATCTGGCTTCCCCATTGACTTTGCTTGTCAGGAGGTCACAAAGGGTGAGCACATGACCCCGGGACATTCACAACCATCATAAATATGAGTCAGTTGCAAAGTGTCTGAATTTTGATCACGTGACGACAGGGATGCTGCTTTGGTTGTAAGTATGAAAAGCAGTCATAAGTCACTTTCTTCAGTGCCATTGTAACTTTGAACTAGGCAAAGTGTAGCAAATTGAGGACTACTTGTATCTAATGCAGGGGTCTGAAAACTTGACAGCTTTAAGACTTGTGGGCTTCAATCCCTCCTCCAGTCGTGTTAGCTCAGGGATTCTGGGAGTTGAAGTTCACAAGTCTTAAAGCTGTCAAGTTTGTAGACCCTTGATCTAATGGATCAAGGAGCTGCAGCTGATTTCAGTATATATTCAGATTGTACGATTGCCTCCAAATAACATGGGAAGGGCCCTTTTATTTATTTTTTAACAACCCTTAAGAGGGAAAACTGAATCTTGATTTGGCCGTGTAATGAACCCGAGTGTAGGGACTGAATTTTTTTTCTTCTTCTTCCTTTCCTTGCAGCTTCACAACGAGTTGGAAAAGGCCGAGAAGGACAGCGCAGAGCTACAAGAGTTTGCGAATGCCATTCTCCAGCAGATAGCCGATCACTGCCCAGACATCCTGGAGCAAGTTGTCAATGCACTTGAGGAATCATCGTGACTGAAGCCAGCACTGCTTCTCCAGAGCAGCCTGCCACGGGGTCAGGCTCTCCCAGTTCAAGGAGTCATGAGAATAATAAAGCATATGAAAAGGGGAGGGGGAGGAAACACTCTTGGTGCACCTTTTTATAAACAAATGAACATAAACTGGTAATTCCTCCAGTCGATAATGCCTGCATTCATCTTCTTACTGCCTTTCTCCATTGGAATATATGCCGTTCCCGTTGGCTCTGGGATGTGTCCGCTCTGAAATTTGCCAAGACTAGAAAGTGTGATGAGGCACTTGCCTTTATTTTACTTTCCAAGTAATGAACATCTTTGGCCTGTGTGAGGAATTCAATGTCCTCTAATAGTGTCTTATAATGGGCCAACATCCATTTAGCTAGGTTTGCTGCTTATGTCTCTGCAAGAGGATTGATCCTAAAGGAGAGGTGGGAAGTGTCCCCCATTCTTAGTGATGCATTCTGTTAAATAAGCACAGGATACGTTCCTGTGTTTTCTTTATTGTTCTGCTTATTGTGAGCCTCATTTTTGTTTACCAAAATGAGCTATGAAATCTGTTTTCTTCAGCTCATTTTCTTGGTATTTTTAGTCAACTTTACTATAACACTATTGTTGCATTTTTGGTTGAACTGTGCCCCCCCCTTTTTTCCCCACTACTCTCATTTTATCTGATTTCTGGGTTCTTAGGGAGTTCTATCATATCCACGGTGGAATGTTCCAGAGCCTCCATCAGTGATTGAGAGCTCAGAATAGCTTTTCTACATGGTATTAGGTTAACATATTGCAATTCGCAGCCTAATTAGGAATCTGAACATTCATTTGAATTATATTAATATAATATATTATTATATTATATTAGTATATTGTTATATTAATAATAAAAACACCTTTTGACGAAGGGCGCTGCTAGTTCTATGCATAATTTATTCTTAAAAACATTCACTGGAACTTTGGTTTTGCTATATTCCTGCCTTCATTAAACTAACTTCCTTATTTCAGGCTTCAGGATCATGAGGAACCTTTAGACCATAAATATGCTCCTTCTTTGACAAAGAATGCAATATCTACAATATAGTCTCACTCTTAAAAAAAAATTCTTCCTTTCTGGATGCCATATATTTCATTCTTCATCACTGATGTCCCCTTTTCCCTGCTGCCACATCTCTACCCAGCACATGCCTATCTTCAGATCTGGGAAGTCAGCTCGCATGATGTCATGCATACAATTTTCAAAGAATGCAGTGGGGCAAATTAGGTGTTCATGTTGTCTTGTAGATGCTTCAGAAAACGGATTGGGCATAAATAAGCTTGGTTTTGAATTATAAACAGTCTTTCTTCCTATGGGTTTCCTAATGAAGGGTTCATATTGCTCTTAGTTAGCACCTCCATGGTTTTAGAGATCTATAATGATAGCTTTAAAGCAACTAGAGCCTCTAGTTAATGCTTTTTAACATAAAAGAGAAGAGACCTGAGTGATCTTAAGTTGGCAAGTTGCCTTCACCGGAAGGCGTATAGACAGCAACTTATACATAGTATTCACCCATGTCTCATATTAAAGCCACATCTTTGGCCCTAATTCCTTGAATGGCATATTTTGGAATGACCTATTGCTTTGAAAGCTGCTTGTCAGATTTTCCTCCTTCATCCCTAATTACTCACTGTAGGAATTTAATGCTGCCTATAAAACCATCTTAGCCTTCAGGCCTAACTTTTGCCACCAGTGCTTATCCTATTGAGTTATATGGTTGGATCTTTAGCCGCCCTTGTTCCCTGCTGTAAAATAATCCATTCTCTGTAGGAAAAGCTCTGGAATTTTCTTATCTCTGGTTGAAATTACTTCTGCTTGTAAACTTAACTAAGATTCTCCTTGATAGCTTTTTGTTTTATTTTGTTTGAAGGGGGAATTTTCCTGAAAAATGGAGAAGATAGTTTGTGCTATTCTCATGTACTTATTTCCCTGTTTATGCTAAAGCTTCTTGAGCATTTAACTCTTCCCCTATACGTGGCTGCACTAATACAAAACAGGATCTGTTACAAAAAATATAATATTCCAAGAGCAACTTAAAAGGCCCCACTGCAATGAAATGGTGATAAATACTATTGTTTGCATTCCATTCACCACTTTCTGGGGAGGGGGGAGAAAGTTGTTAAATTACTCTTTTTGTATAGCAGCTGTTGAACCCTTGCCATTCTTCTCATACATCTGGACTGTAGCTCCCTGTAGCTCTTCCTTTCCTTCTTATATAAAATCTTTTCCCTTTACCGTGGATTTTCTTGCATTTTAAGGATGGATCTAAGCCTTCAATAAAAACTTGAGAAAAAAATGTACAAACAAGTTCTTATCTAACCACAGTAAAATATTGCAGGTAATCTTTAGGACATTTGGAAAGAGGACCTGTCTTTCTTCATTTCTCGAGGAACTGTGGGCCTTAAATACAAATAGTTGGCCATGAGTTTGTAGAACAACCATCCTATTCCGGTTGGCCATGTCATCTAGGAATTCTGGACTCTGGAAGTTATATGGTTAGGAGTAATTCTGGAAGAGCATAATATTCTTATTTCCTTTTTATCATAAAATAGAAGATGGTTAATAATCTTGTAGATTTAAATAATTTTGGCTCCATTGCAAGACAAAATGAAATGCTCAGACTTTTGTCTGGCAATCTGATATTTCATTGAACAGTCACAGCTTTCCTCAGTTTTGATATCTTTATGGTCTGCTACAAGTAAGACCAAGCTTTAGTGTCCAGAAAATATACCCCGAGAAGTTTTTCTGGAAAAGCATTCTTTTTTTATGTGCTTTGTTACTCACTTCTACATGAATTTTATTTACGTTAGCAATGTCAATAGATTTTATTGGCTAACAAGGCTTGCCTGTTTTGAGGATTGTTTTCCTTTTCGTTCAAGCTCTGAAAAGCTGATTTTCTGTTAATAAAATATGTTCCATGATCTCCAAAGATGCTGCACAGAGAGAATTTGAACATATTAACAGCTTCTTGAAAGATTAAGGTAATTTCTTGTGCCATCCTCGTTGGATTGTTTAATGATCCACTCTTAATTTCATCAAAACCAGATTTCAAATATTTTTTTGAGAGGAAAAGGGAACTTCAGCATCAGAATTATGCAATTATAAAGAAAACGAGGTCAATGTAAAACACCTTTCTTTTTTAACGATTTGTTACAATGATTACTTTTGGCCCTTGTTTTTATGTAGGAATGCCAAGTACTATCAGAACTCCCAAAGACTTGCAATAGCTAAAGAAACAAAAAGTACAGCAAAATAGATGTGCCATCAAATACCATTTGTTTAATGTGGTGGGGAAGGATTAAAGGTGGCTGGGAATATATAGACATCCACGTTCATCAGGAGTATTGAACATCTGTTTCTTCTATCAATTCTAAAATATTCTGTCAGGAAAATTTCTATATCTGAACATAAAATAAACTTCTAATCTCATATGAGGAGATCACCATAGTATAGAATCCTGGAGTGATTTTATGGAAATAGGATACATTTTTGTCACAATTATTGGAATCCGAGAGGTGCTATTTCTGCAATAGAAGTGAAAGCAAATTGCTGCATGTCGAATATATTCTCCTTTGGAAAAGGTGACAGAGCAGAGAAATTGGGCAGTGGGTGGTTTGGGGCTGCCAAAGTTACCAAGACAAACTTTTCTCTTGCCAAACACTCAATCTTTATCAGTGCAACCGGTGCTGCTTTTGTAATAAACGTTTTTTACTTTTTTTCCATTTATAAAGGAAGCTGTTACCTTCTGAACAAAATGGCTGTCTGTCGACATTTTTTTTAAACAAGAGAATAAAAGCATTTCCGAACTTTTTAGTGTCAAACTGTTAAATATAAGAATACTGATTTTTTTCCAGTGCGTGTGGTGAGTGCTGTAACCCTGTCATCATTGGTATTCTTAAAATCTTTCAGGGTTTGTTTTTGTTTTTTTAAATTTTATTTTTCTGTTTTGTTCTCTGCTTGTCAATTTACTGTCTATGTGATCCTCTGGCTGGGGCAGTTACTGACTGTGTGTCTATTGTCTGATTTTAAATTTAAAAAAAGAGTAGAAATTGAAAAGTTGTACTTTAAAAATATAAACACTAAATGTATTGTCCAAAGGAATTCAAATATGAATAGGCAAAGTTGTGAACTCCTCTTTTTACAGTTATCTTAAGCTAGGGGTCCCCAAACTTGGCAACTTTAAGACTTGTGGAGTTCAGTTCCCATCATTCTCCAGCCAGTGTTGCCAAGTTTGGAGACCTCTGTCTTAGGCAGTTCCCAATCTTGTTCATTTTAAGCATGGCTGGTTGGGGAATTCTGGAAGTTGAAAGTCCTTAAAATTGGCAAGATTGGGAAATTCTGGTTTAAGGAAACAGATGACTTAGGTTCAAGATACCTTTCAGTTGCCTTTTGTCAGTCTTGAGGAAGACCAGACCAGTGGGGCCTTCACAGGAACATCACTAACCCTTGATTTCCTCGCTATATCATATGGTAATATATGGAGTCCCTTTACAAGAGAAAAATAAATTAGTCCTGCAATTGTATTTTTTTTCAAGTTTCTTATTTTTTTTAGTAGTGCAAATTTAAATTGAAGGGATGCATGGAAGTTGGCATTCATACTCTGAATTTTTTACACATAAATTATATTTCCAATACCTCTGCCAAGAGTTCAATTGTTTCTTTGAAAATATAATCTTAAAGGGCTTGTCATCGTGGTAGATTTCTACTACTGCTCCAGGGTTTGGCTAACATAAATATGCATAGCATAATTAGATTTATTATTGCTGCTAATCATATCTTAAACATGAATGTACTTTCAAACATTCTGAACCTGGTTAGTTTGGAGAATACCTATCACCTTTTCCATTTGAAATAACCAGTGTTTCAGCAGAGATGTATCTGAATTACTATCAAGTGTTTCCTGTCAGAATAAGAATACTGAATTTATTGCAGATGGTTTGTAATTTCACCCTTGGGACGTTCTTATTAATGCTGCATCTTAAAGGTCTGGGCCAAGTTTAATTCATAACTGCCTTTAGGTTTTTTTTCCATCTGTTTTTGACTTAGATGAAATAATGCATTTTTCAGGCATTCACCAAATAAACTGAATTTGTCTTGAGCAGCTCCTTAAACACAAACAGCTCATAAGCTTGACTTACCTATATTAGCAGTCATATTACTGATGTCTTGAACATATTATTTTAAGGATAGTTCAAGCGAATGAGATGCAGTTGCTCCTATAACTTGAAATGCATGCTGTTAATTCATCCCTGCCAAAATAGTTGATTATTTTCATCAGACTTAGTTCATGATGAACTTAGAACACTAAGTTCTGTTTTATCAAATTAATCACAAAGATAGTGTAGTAGGCTGTCAGAAGGGTGAAAAATTGTGGGATGGTTCCCCCATGTTTATGTACTGCAGATGGGTATAGTAAAGATGAGATATTATTTTTTTGTCTACTTGGAAAGTGATGTGTTGCACTTTAATAGAGGAGAAGACAACTTTTGCATATATAGTCTGACATACGTTGAGTTCCTTTTGGAAGGACTAGCAGTGGGAGATAATAGATGTCTGTAATACAAGTGCATATGCTGCCTTCAACATATATGTGTTTAATTGATGGAGTCATGTTACTGACAAGATAATGAATTGCAAAGAAATTGTGTTATATATTCAACTTTGCCTTGATAATATAAACATTTTTTTGGTTCAGTTGTTTCTTTTTTATTAATAAAGTTCCTGAGGAGATTATAAACTTGTTCAAAAATTAAGTGTTATGCCCTTTATATATAGATAGATAGATATAGATAGATATATAGATATAGATAAATGCAGTCCAGCTTCCTTCGGGTATTATCCCACGTCATTGTAGTGCTTTTAAAGCATCTGGGTGCCTGGTTGGAGTGTGTTTGAGCTGGAGGTATCAGGGGGAGTCTGTTTGTGCCCAGCTGTTTGCCTGGCTTGTGGTGTGGAGATCTTTCTGTTTGAGAGTGCAGGCTTCCAAATGATTGACAGTCTGGAGGAATCACTCCAGCTCTGCGACTCTCAAATTAGAAAGATCTCCATACCACAAGCCAGGCAACACACCTGCGCGCACAAACAGACTCCCCCTGATACCTCCAGCTCAAGCACATCCCAACCAAGGCACCCAAATGAAAACCTAGCTTCCTAATAGATAATAGCCGCTCCTTTACGCGAAGCCCGCAAGTGCACTGAAAGCCTCCAATACAGGGAACAGAGTGTTGCCCAGCCAATCAAAGCCCACAACACAGACAGAAGAAACCAGAAACACCAATTCAAACAAAAGTCCATATAAACACAGACCAAGGACTCCCAACCAATCAGCGATGAAGAAAAAAAACATCCTGGGACAAACAGTTAGGCTAGCCTCTTAAATTTTAAAAACTTAACAGCGTGATACCTGACCCACATACGAACTCAAATACAGAAGCCTGATGATGCGCAGATGGAGCATTCTGCTGCAAACGTTGCCCTAATAACTTTAAAAGCACAACTACAATGACGTGGGATAATACCCGAAGGAAGCTGAACTGCATTCATGTAAGTACCCGCGAAAAGTTAAAAAAACAAATATGGATAAATATATCTATATTTTAAAAATAAATATATATTTTAAAATATATTTAAAAAAACAGATATATATATATATACCTTCATACAGTAAATTTTAAGGTCTCCTATTCCAAGAGTGAAATGTTCAAAGTGATGAATCTTCTGATGTCACACTCCTTACAATACTTCAGATGTGGTTATTACACAGAAGATGTGTAGATTTGGTGGGAATCATCTTGGGAGAGAATTGGGGTCCAGCATTTCTCCACTTTGGTACTTAAGGCATGTTGATTATACCAGTGCTTAACCATAGATGACACGTTGTCTTTTTAGCACAACAAAGAACACACTCATCTATATATCTTTATGAATATAGTCTTTACAACACATTCTGGTTCTCACAGTCAATTTTCTTCACCACCCAAAGCAATGATAACTCTCCACTTCTAGTGCTCATCCCACATCTATCTACGTTGTGATAGTTGCCCAAAAGAAAGTCATTTTTCTACACAATTCTAGCCAGGGGAAATTTCATGGGGCCTAAGATTGTGGCTTGACCCCCGTTGCTATTGATTATGTTACTCTAATAGACTGACAGTGTCAATTATGTCCTTACTTTGTATACTAGAATAAAATTAATCTCATGAGTCTTAACGGCATAGCCATGGTTTCAAAAGACATTTTTCCATCCACACCAAACTATGGCACAAACATAGCTTGGCAATCTTCCTACCAAGTTCACATCATGATTGTCCCCAGGTTGTTCAAGAATACATTTCAGCTCAGCAGTTTGAAAAGGCCCAAGATATATAAAAATGTATAATGCTTGACACCCACTATTTAGAATTGAGGTCTGTTACAGATGGAAAATATTCTAAATCAGCTTAGAGTTCTGAATTAATTCTAATTTGGACCTCTAATTAGGGATGTATTGGGATGGAGCGGACATTAGGACAAAGAGGAAAGAAACAGGCTGCATGCTGATTCTAAAGATTGAGAAACTTGTGTGGCAAAATTACGCTTAAACTGTTTCTGGCACGCTTAACACCATTTTCCAGGAATTAAAAGGGATGGAGAGCTGTGGCCAGGTTGGGCTAAGATGGCCGCTCAGGCTAGGGAAGGAGCCATTCCTATGCCAATATGAAGCATTCTAGAAGCCCTTTGCTATTCATTACTCCTTCACCTTCAAGGCAACTTGAAAAGATTCCAGCACTAGAAGTATGTTGCCAATTACCCCTCTATTAACTTGTACAAGCAATGGGAAAGTAGCTGAAATCCACTACCATCACTCCATTCACAAAAGAAAAGGCAAAAATCCAGATTTTCTTTTTTCATATACTTGCACTGCTTTCCCCCACTTTAGGATTACATCTCTTTAATGATAAAAGATCTGGGCCATTTTTAAAGTCAGTTTACTGAAATACACAGCAAGAGGTATTTTACAGCAAGAACATGCAAACCAGTGTTCTCTAATGCAGGGGTCCCCAACCTTGGCAACTTTAAGACTTGTGGACTTCAACTCCCAGGATGCTGGGAAAGCTGGCTGAGGAATTCTGGGAGTTGAAGTCTAGAAGTCTTCAAGTTGCCAAGGTTGGAGACCCCTGCTCTAGTGGATGTTTTCGACCCCAATGAGATGGAGTCGATCGAGTGTTGGCTCTGTGTTGCTGCTGCCAGGGTCGCCCATCACTCTTAAGCGGTCTTGAACTTGTGCCATTCTGCAAATCAGGAATATTCTTTGCATACTGATACAATTTATTACTGTTCCATGGTGTATTTTGGCTTTCTCTTTATTTGCCTTACTGTAACTGTCAAGATAATCAAGACAAACTAATTACACAGTGGCCTAGGGATCAGCAAAGGAGTCCTTCATTGAGTCTGAGAAACATAATACCCAAAGCAAGACAACCAATGTGTTATTATTTATCCAGCTGAGACGAATGCTGTTGTTCTCCAAGTTTTTTATGGGGGGGGGGGGNNGGGGGGGGGGGGGAATGGACACTTTTAACAAATGTGTTTATAAATTGCCAGTGGATAGCAGCCCAGGAGGAACAGCTGTCTTCTCTCTCATAGTTCTTTAATCTTGGAAAGGGATGCAGTTTGGGAAAAAGGCCTACATTGGAAGAGGCTGTGTCCATTAAAACAGTTGTTACCCAAGTCAAATTCCACTTTTTGCCCCAACAACTTGACAGGACATCTGATTCCAAACACATTTACTGGAAAATAAAGTTCTTTTAGTTTAATAGGAGCTCCTTAACTGAGGGCTCCTTGACTTAATGGAAGCCATGCAACTTACTCCATTGCTCCATTTTGCACTGTTTTAGTCATTATTTTGTGCACGGTTCTGCCACTCTATGTCTGTCTCTAAGAACAGGAATGCTGTGGTTATTTTGCATGTTAGCATTGCTTTACCCTTCAAAAAGACCAAAAAAATCTGACCTCATTTTCAGTTCCATCCTATTATCAAAGTTTGATGACGAGGATTGGGAGATTCCCATCATACTCCTTTTAAAGACTTCAAGGTGGCAAGGAAGAGCCTTGAGCCCCGAGGAACAAGACTTCCTGACTCATACAAGCTAGACAACCCACAAGCCAATATTATAAACACAGCCACATTTCTTTCTCTGTAAGGGACCTTTATCTTGGTCTAAAGAAATAAGAGATGACACAGTGCTTTTATTTTGAAGGCTGGATCTAGCTTCTTTTTGCCATAACCAAAGTTAGCAGTCCTAACTTTGTATCTTTTGAACACAGCCATAACTAGAGCAACATGGAAAGAAGACAGTGCAAGACTAATATGCAATGATGTGAAAGGAAAACTCAGGTCAGCTAATTAGCCTAGCTTGTCCCAAGGTGAAAACAAAGGTTCCCCTTGCACATACATGCCAGTCGTTTCCGGCTCTAGGGGGTGATGCTCATCTGTTCCAAAGTCAAAGAGCCAGCACTGTCCGAAGATGTCTCCATGGTCATGTGGCTGGCATGACTAAATGCCGAAGGCGCATGGAACGCTGTTACCTTCCCATCAAAGTGGTCCCTATTTTTCTACTTGCATTTTTAATGCTTTTGAACTGCTAGGTTGGCAGAAGCTGGGACAAGTAATGGGAGCTCAGTCCATTATGCGACGCTAGGGATTCGAACCACCAAACTGCTGACCTTTCTGATCGACAAGCTCAGTGTCTTAGGCACTGAGCCACCGTGTCCCTTGTCCTATCTAGTCCAGAACTAACAATGGAGTTTACTTGAGCCAAACTGAACCATCAAACAGGAGTCTGAACAATTTTTACATGATCCTGAGAAATCTAATACTGAAGGGTGGGATCAGGGAGCTTTAAAATTCATCTGAGGAGGATCACAGCATGCTAAAGAAATTCATGCAACCAGGAAGACAAAACATAAATTGCAATAATAGATGGGACCCAGGAGGTGAGCCTCCTCTGCCATGGAATATTATTCCCCAATGAGATTGAGTCTAAGCCTTCTGATTTTCCAGAAATCCCTTAAAACCTGATTTTGTCAGGCTTAGACAATGAGGCATGGGTATCCAGGGGTGGGATTCAAATTTTTTAACAACCAGTTCTGTGGGCATGGCTTAGTTTATGGGTGTGGCTTGGTGGTCATGTGACTGGCTGGGTGTGGCCAACTCAACATCACTCACTCAAGGCATGCATCTCCTCGCCTGGCCTCTCATGACTGTGGGGATTCTGCAACAGTCGTAAGCGTGAAAAATGGTCATAAGTCACTTTTGTCAGTGCCATTGTAACTTTGAATGGTCACTCCACACAAGCAAAGGAAAGGGAAAAAACTCCAGAGAAGTTCCTTAGACAGGAAGTCTAGTCCTGCCAAGAATGTAATTAGGGTTAACGGAGAGGCAGTTTCTGTAAACAACCCCAGAATGGTTCCTTCCTGCCTTCATTACAGGATTAGGCCAATAATTTCTTCTAACAACCGGTTCTCCAAACTGCTTAGAATGTTAACAACCAATTCTAGTGAATAGGTGCGAACTGGTAGAATCCCACCCCTGTGGGTATCCTATGAAAAGGCTATTATTGCAGTGGTGGCTAACCTTTTTCAGCTCCCGTGCCGATAATTGCATGCCCTGTCGTGTTCGCGCTTGTGTGCCAGCACCCACAAGGCAATGCGTGCTGGCCCCCTCCATGCCCCCTGTGCATGCACACACGATCCTCCTTCTGTACTGCATGCACATGCGATCCCTCCACATGCCATGCATCTGCTCATGCACGCACAATCCCCATGCACTCCATTTTTCTGTGCATGTGCGCGGACCCCAAGCAGTCTATGCATCTCTGAGCATGCACGTTCATCTCCCGCACCCATCCACCCACACATACGTGCTAGATACCCAACAATCAGATGTCGGGTGCGGTGGCACGTGCAGTGGGGCTGTTTCGGGCAAGCTCTCACTTGCCGACAGAAGTGGCTCTGTGTGCCAGCTCTGGCATGCGTGCCATAGGTTCACCAACACGGCTATATTGTATTTAAGTAAGATCTTGAAGTCACTGTCCCATGGTTTAGTTATAAAGTTTTGTTTTTAGTTGCTTTTGTTATTGTGCACTCCCTAGAATCAACATTTGTGAGAAGGACAGCTGTATAAACTTGATGCATAAAATAATTTAAATGAACAGCAACAAATGACCATTCCACATGTTGTGGAGCTCTTGCCTCACAATCAGGAGGCTGTGAGTTCGATCCTAGATAGAGGCTAATATTTGGAGTAGACTCTCCTGCTCGAGAAGGGGGTTGCACTAGATGACCTCCAAGGTCCCTCCCAACTCTTGTTATTCTATTCTATTCAAAAATCAAAGGTCATCTCACAGTCTTCTCCAATCTAATCCTCCAAATGTGAGGATTTCCCAGTGTTAGTTTAGGCATGCTGATGCTGGCAGTCCCATATCTAACAGCCACCAAGTTGGAGAAAGTTATCCATACGACAAGCCATCCTATTTCTTGACTTCCCTATTTCTACCTTTCAATACAAGCAGCTTGTGCATTCTAGAATAGACAATCAACCAACAAGATGATGTAACCTTGGGTGATAAATAACTGAGAAATGGTTCTCAAATGCCAGGTATTGTTGTATGTTCCTCTGCAGAATAGCAAAATGGAGTAAAAACAATGGGCAAGCTAGTAATAGATGTTCCAATTAGAATAAATTAACGTCATAAGCCAACTTTATTATCTCCACCCATGTATTCAGTGCAACACCGTATTATTGAAAGCTACATAAAGAGTTTATCTTTCCACTAGCACTGCTTGTCTGTTTTGGTAGAGTCAAGATCAACGTTTGCTACAATGCTGTTTGCTATGCTGGTTTAACAGATCTGATTTGATATGATACTGTTTTTTGTTCTAGGCACCTTTAAGCATGAAATTGATTTATTGCAGAATTATGTCAATTCCAAAGTGCAACATTGTGCAGCAAAGTTTTGGTTGGGGTTTTTTTTTTTTTAAGCATGTATTTAAATGAGCGTGGGTTTTGCAAAGGCTTATCCTGATGGAGCTGACAACTTTTTTAATTTCAGGTTTTGTCACTTTTAGCTATCCACAGCACTCTTGACAAAATAAATATAGAACTCATAAAGGGAAAAAAACAGGAGAAAGTCTATATATACTGTGTAATGCATGGTGGTACAAAATATGGATCTACCTTGGGCCAAACCTAACCATTTCAAAGGCGGCATTGTAGTAGAGAACTGTGCTAATCTTAAGAAATCTGGAAATACCTTTTCAAACCAAAGCCTTTTATTAAAAAGCATACACTTTGATGAACTGCAGCTGCTTATTTCTTTTAAATAACATGTTGAATCAAAAATGGTGCTGCCAGACTTCTTTTCATTTCAAAGGAGAACGTCACTACATCATCCTCTACAAAGTAATCAGGTATCACCATAGGTGGTATTCAGCAGGTTCTGACCAGTTCTGGAGAACTGGTAGTGGAAATTTTGAATAGTTTGGAGTACCAGCAAATACCATCTGACTGGCCCCTCCCCATCTCTTCTCTGCCTCCGAGTCCCAACTGATCGGCTGGGTCTTCTCTGGTTGCCCTGCACAGGAGAACGGAGCTGGAAAGTAGGTTTATGGAGTGGGGAGAGAATTGAGATTTTGCAGTATCCTTCCCCTGCCATACCCACCATGCCACGCCTAACAAGCCGCACCCACAAGCTATGCCCACAGAACCAGCGGTAAAAAAAATTGAATCCCACCACTGGGTACCACCACAGCCATTTCCTAGAATTCTACCAGTCCAATTTATTATTTCAGTGAAATGATTAGAAATTACCCTTAAGTAACTACAGTTTGGACATAGAGAGATATTAAAGATCTGGCAGGTGGATTTTAGATTTCACAGAGCATCTGCATAAAGCTCTACAGCAAGGAAGTGACCACTGGAACACTCATTGGTATTGCTGACCCAAATGAGAAAGCTGGCCTATGAAAATGACCTTTGGCCTATGCCAGGGATGAGATTCTCCCGGTTCGGACTGGTTCAGGAGAACCCCTTGTTTAGATGATCAGCTGGCTCTGAACTGGTTCGCTCCGATGAGCATGTGGGCCCACCCACAGCCCTGCTCTTTCCTGGGCTTTATGTCTTTTTGTTAGAGCCCAGCTGATTCGTGAGGTTTGCTGCACCTCAGCTGTTTTCTTCAGCTGCAGTTGAAGGTAAATATTAGCTTTTTTAAACGTGGAGCGCGTGTGCAAAGCAGACGCTCACTGAACCGATTGTTATATTGGTTGAATTGCACCCCTGGCCTACATTCCTAACCATGGACCTGCTTACACCATCAGCCTGATTTAGGAAATAGAATACCATTTTAATATCATGCAATGATGCTCTTCACACCCACAATACTAACATAATTTACTAACAGAAAATCTAAGCCTAGCATTAACACAGCCTGATAATACAAAGATACAAAGCATTCATTTGGTTTAGATTTAACCATTGTGGTTTTCAAATCACTATTTGTGGTTTACCATGATTTGTGAACACAGGTTGAAGATGCATCAGGTACTCAAAGCAATTTAAGGTGGATTCTTAGTCCCTGCTATTATTGGATGAACCCATGCCAGAAGAGCAGATAAGAAAGTATAGATGTCAGGTCATGAGTTTGGAATAGTCATTTCATATATCATGGAGCAACTATACACCAGCAATAATTTGCAGAAGCCAAGTTCTGATAGTTATTGCCCACCGAATTTATTTCAAGTAGGTGGTTACTGATTCTGCAAAAATGAGATTCCTATCATCATACTCGGAAACATTTTTTATTTCTTGAACAAGAAATACATAGCAAGCAGTTGAGCAACTTCTTATAATAGAGTAATAGAGACCCAAAATAATAGAGACCCAAAATTATGGGGACAACTCCTCCATTGTTACCTGATTTGCAAAATTTCCCCAGGATAGAAGTTTTTAAAAGCAAAAGGCTTTATAAAATTGCCAGTAAGGAGAGTTTTATTTCCTTTTAGAAATAGAGAAGATTTAGAAATCCATGATAAAGATTTAGATATCCATGACAAAGCCTTTCTTCATCCAAAGCTATGAGTGATGGAATCTATCAGGTTCAGGATGCTGAATCTCAAGTAGTGTTTCTCAAACTTGGCCATGCTGTGAAAAACTGGGCTAAAATAGCCTAATAATAATGAATTATTACTCATTCCTAATTTTAAAAACTCTGAAAAAAAATATGGGTTATACGCATTTAATAAAGTATGAAAGGTAGTTTTAGTCTAAAGTAATGCCAACTCCCGCTGGCATTACTCCACCTAAGATCAGGAGAGAAATAGTTGCAGATGATGAGAGAACGAAGCAAGAGGATGATCTCTGACATCTTCTCAATGGATATATATGCTCTAAGCCTGCCGACTCAGATCTGAGAACAGTTTTATGGAAAGAACAAACATTCTTGAAGGTACACAAAAACAAAATCGAATTGAAAAGACTAGAAAGAATGCAGAGAAGAGCAACAAAGATGATTAGAAGACTGGAGGCTAAAACATATGAAGGATGGTTGCAGGAACTGGATATGTCTAGTCTAATGAAAAGAAGGACTAGGAGAGACATGATAACTGCTCCAATATCTCAGGGGTTGCCACAAAGAAGAGGGAGTCAAGCTATTCTCCAAAGCACCTGAGGGCAGGACAAGAAGCAATGTGTGAAAACTAATCAAGGAGGGAAACAACCTAGAACTAAAGTGAAATTTCCTGACAGGTAGAACAAGTAATCAGTGAAACAATTGCATTCAGAAGTTGTAAATAGCAATAGCACTTAGACTTGTATGCCATTTATAGTGCTTTACAGCCTTCTCTAAGAGGTCAGCATAAGAAGCCCCCAACAATCTGGATCCTCATTTCACCCACCTCAGAAGGATGGAAGGCTGAGTCAACCTTGAGCCTGGTGGGATTTGAACTGTCAAATTGCAGGCAGCCGGTTGTCAGCAGAGATGGCCTGCAGTACTGCACTCAAACCACATCACCAAATGCTTCAACACTGGAAGTTTTTAAGAAGAGATTGGATAACCATTTCTCTGAAATGGTACAGGGTTTCCTGCCTAAGCAGGGGGTTGGACTAGAAGACCTCCAAGGTCTTCTAGAAACTCTGTTATTCTATTCTAATCTATTCTAAAAGATGGAGACCATCAAGCAAGGAATAACATTAAAGGATATGGCTGAAGTAACTGATGTTCCTTATGCTACTTGAAGAACCCTGAACAGGTTGAGAGCTGGAGTGCCTAAATTAAAAACACTCAAGTGAAGATCCCTGGCAGATAACAAAATGCTATATGAATATGGAGAGATACAGAGTTCAGCCAATCTGCTGATATCAGAAACATTTATCAATAATTACTTAGTTTGGACCAATGACAAAGCCAAGAAGGTGGCTTCATTCTGAGGGTTTAAAGTTTGATCTGGACACAGAAGAAGTCTAAAGTAACTAACTGTAAAAAACATTCATTGAAATCTGCATCAGATCCAAATATACGGTAGCTTTTTATGCTTAATCTTGTGAATTACTGAATGACTTGTCCATGCATTGAAGAGCCTACTTTAAAACAGACCCTTGAAGCTAACTTCCAACAGAACAGTTTTTATCCCTGGTGCAGCAAACCATAATTCATTACACAAGTTGAAAGATGGAATAGATGCTAAGAGCAAAGCCAGTCTGTCAATGGAGACACCCAAGTAGCCTTTTTAAAAACAAAATGGAGAGAGACAGTGCTCTGTTTGCATGTCTCTTGGAGATGGATGGTTTCCACTTAATGCAGGAAAGTATAAACAACGTACTTTGTTTTTGTTTGCTTTGAAAGACTTTCAGATAAGTGCTAAATAACAAGATCTGCAACAAATACAGCTAAAAGCCCAACATTGCATTTAATCCCAAAGCTAACTTTCAATCTGATTCAAGCCATGCCATGAAAGAGAATGTGCTTTTTGTTTGGGGTGTGGTTTGGTTTTGTATAGGTTTGCGATAAGGATTTACAAGGAAGTTACAATGTTAGAGGAGGCAGGCAGAACTGGTAATCAACCTCTGGCCCCATTAGATGGGAAGTGGGACCAGATCAGTAGAAAAAAGGTGCAGTAAAGAAACGGGTTTTTAAAAAGGTTTGTTCCTGTCATTGAAGTAAAATTTCATTACAGTATCTAATGCATTTTCTGCATTCTTCAGTGAATCGCTTCCATTAAGACAATGATGTCCTGGTAGGTAATAACTGTAGCATTTTACTCTTAGTTTCATCATTATGACGATTATGACCTTGCTGTCCTTCTCTACCACACAGCTACTCAAAACTGTTGCTCTCCAATTTTATTGGACATACAATTTCCACAATCCCAGATAAATCATTCTAGGATTTGCCTTAAAGAAACAATGAATGAAGCACAGGGCATTTTTGGATAGGTTTAATACTTGCTGCTCAAGAACAAGCACTGCAAACTAATGCCATGAAAGCGAAGATACAAAAATCCACTGACAATCCAAACTGCTGACTTTGCAGTGACAAAGTTGAAACGGTTTCACACTTAATATGAGTGCAGCAAAATTGCACACACTGACTACAAAGCTCATGTCAGTTCATAAAACATTCCTATGCCTGTTTTAGTAGTTGCCATAGAAAGTGGGGGGAGGAAGGAAATCTGGAAGAGCTGTTGACAATGAAAGTACATTCCAACTCTTATCTTTAAAAGATTGTAACTTTGATACCAGAGTTTTTGCCCATGAATATATTTAATTGGAGAATGTGAATGATAACACCTGACCTGTGAACAGGCTCAATTGGAGAATCTAGTTTATGAGACACCCAGGGGGCAGGTGGGAAACAGGCTCACAGGTGACTATAAATTATGTATGCCAAAGTTGGCTTCATGCAGGGCAGTGCAAGTATGTTGCCTCTAATGAATCCTTTGAAGTATTTTGAAGTTTGGCTCGAGAATCATGAATTAATTAGAGTGATTGCTCGAATCCTGACACTAGACATGATTGAGTTGCTAAATTAATCTACTGATCATTGTGTAAAAAATACATCCTACATGTATCTGAAACGTCATGGTATCATAAAGTGCAAAAAGTTGTCCAAAATGAGACGGTGAAGATCTTGTGGGACTTTCGAATACAGACAGATAACTATTTGGAGCACAACATGCCAGATATTATGGTTGTCGAGGGCCAAAATGTACAATTTATTATTGATATCGCTCTACCAGGGGATGCCAGAGTTGAAGAAAAAGAACTGGAAAAAATCACGAAAGATCGTAACCTGGCCATCGAAACTACACTATTATGGATGAAACATGTAATAGTGATACTCATTATCATCAGGGCACTTGGTACCATGTCCAAGAATTTTGCAAAATACATTAAGAAGTTGCAGCTTCCTGCTGTAGTGCCAGTGGATCTGCAAAAAAGACTGTGCTCCTCGGAACAGCAAGTATTTTAAGAAGATGCTTGGTTGATACCTAGGATGCCAGCAGCAACCAGTATCAACCATCAAAGTCAGTCAATGATATTTATGATACATTTTTTAATGTTCAGTTGACTGAGTTTCATGTTTAATGAATAAAAGAGACATAATAACAATAATAATATCTTGTTGGAGATACTTGGTTGATACATAGGATGCTGGCAGCAACCTGTATCAACCATCAGAGCCAGTCAATGATATTTGTAATACATTTTAAATGTTCAGTTGACTTGAGTTTCATGTTTAATGAATAAAAGTTTGTAATAATAATAATAATCCTCAATTTATCAGACTTGAACACCCCGATTCTACAAAAAACTACCCTACTTGGAACAGCTTATATCCTCCGACACTACCTGAACAGTTGCTAAGTCCTTGGTTAGGACTCAAGCTGGTGAGCTACCAACCAGCCCCATAGGCTGTGAATCTCACTAAAGGTTAAATAATAATAATAATAATAATAATAATAATAATAATAATAATAATAATAATAATAATAATAATAATAATAATACACACCACTCCAAGCACCTGCTTATAAAAGTATTTGCTCCTATGCCAGGAATAAATGTATCAGGTTATGTAAAATGCTATGGCATCTCACAGAAAGGCTACTCTTGAAATAATTAAGAGGTCATTACAAGAATAGGCCCGTGACTATGCTGCATGACTAAAGGGCATGCCATACAGTATATATCTTTTCATTGGATAAAATAGCTTTTCCCAAACTTGATGGCCTCCAGATGAGTTAGACCTCTGCTCCTATAATTCCACAATCAGCATGGTATTTGGCGGTGCAATTGAGAATTCTGGCATTTGAAGTCCAATGCCCCTGGAGGGCCTTAAATTGAGGCATGCAGAAATAAATGGTTTCTGTGAATTTACTCTCTCCTAGACACAGCTGGGACTGCTCAGCCACTTCTTCCTCTTCATCATCCATCACAGCTGTCCTTACATGATAGTCTTCCATACTATAAGAATGATATCTAAGCACATCTTAGATAAATCTTTGAGATGGGGAATTTCATCCTTCCCAGCTTTTATCTAT
The DNA here is from genome assembly GCA_004320025.1 of Laticauda laticaudata. NCBI lineage: Eukaryota > Metazoa > Chordata > Lepidosauria > Squamata > Elapidae > Laticauda > Laticauda laticaudata. Next base: position 23,800 of record BHFT01032601.1, on the reverse strand, counting down.
CTTCAGATTGATAGGGTGGAAGAATTTGTATTGGCGGCCAGAAATAAATCTGTGCTTGCAGAATGCCAGTTATTTCTGAATATTCAAAACATACTGGGTTCTTTTTTTATAGAGAGAGCCAGGCTACATATACATTTGCTTTCGCACCTTCTCCTCCATTCTCTATTTGGGCTGATTTGCCTTATATACTGGTTCCAGTTGAGCCTTGGAACACCTGGTGCTATGAAGTTTCTGCCACATGGTAACTACGTCCAAAGGTGGACCAATTGTTTGGGAAGCCTCCTCTCTATTACTGGAATTAGTTGTTAATTATTAATACTGTACTGTAGGAATATGTCCTACATTTGTATATTAAAATATGTCCTACATTTATATTAAACAGTCCCAGTCAAGTCAAAAATTGATTTCCCCCACAACTGAAAAACCGGTAGACCAGGGATGGGGAACCTTTTATGGCTCACTCAGGAATTATGGGAGTTGAAGTCCATAAGTGATAAAAGAGCCAAGTTTCCCTACCCCGAGCTAGGCAATTGCTTCTGGTGTCGCTTTGTGCAGATCTTTTAGGATATCAGAGAATGCATGTCATGGGCAATCTTGCATAATATGTTTAATAGTTCGCATATCAGCATCACAATCACGACAAGGGGGGTCTTTCCATCCCCATTGATACAGGGCAGAGGCATTTCTTCCAGTATCACACCTAATTCTGTTCAATTTCACCCAGACAGAGCAAGGCAGGTCAAAAACAGGTAGCTTGGTAGAAGGATCATTAATGGTCAGGCCAAAAGGAAGTACCTTGGACCAGGCGTCTCCAACCTTGCCAACTTTATGGCTTGTGGATTTCAATTCCCAAAGTTCCTCAGGATTTCAATTCCCCAAGTTCCTCAAGTCTCTCAAGTCTTAAAGTTGCCAAGGTTGGAGACCCCTGCCTTGGACCATCCCTCTCTCTAGGCATTCTTGGGGTTAACCTAGCTAGAAGTTAAGCAAATAGCTGTTTTCCATGCTGGCCTATGGGATTTCAATCTTGACTTTTACAAGTGATCATCTTTTACAAGTGAGAATCTGCCAGAGTGTTGAGCTTCGTCTCTCATAACTCATAAACAGCATTCATTAATTCTGTTCTAGTGATGCAGTAGCTCTTTTACCAAGTTGCTGTTCTAGGATGCTCTAGACTGGAATATGTAGAGGCAGCTGCTGGAAGGGGGAGAGGGTGGGGGAGAACTATGATCTTCATCTAGAAGAGTGTTTGGAAACCCTTCATAAGCATAGGAACACATTCAAGCACAGACATAGTCTGGCCAGCTCATGCTCCAAAAAGAAGTCAAAGGTCAATTTGAAAAGTGGTTTATTGCTAACAATTTCTGAGAATTGAACCAAAGAACTAGGACATAAAGGAAGAGGATATGAATCAGAGGAAGAACACAGATGTTCTGTTTAGCTTTAAAAGACCTCCCAGCATCTCTGCCTTAATAATAGCAATAAAAATAAGGACTGGGTATGGCATCCACTGAGATGGCCCTCCAGCCATATAATGTTGGTTAAAGCTGATAAAAGCCTAAAACAAGGATTTTAAAACTATTTGTGTTTTAAAAACTATTTACACACATATACACACCCTCAACTAAACAAACAGAAACCAGATACTCTTGTTTTAGTGTCTGTCATAAGGCCTCAGATGAGAGTATTTAGCTCCTAATGTTGAGCTGGAGCTTTGATGTAACTGGACTGGTTCTCTCCGTGGCACTCGGTCTTCAGTGGAACTCCATTATATCAATTCTTTTTAAGTACTAGAAGTTGTAGTTGGATACTCTGCATACAATGTGTATTTTTCTGCCAATGACACTCCCCTGCTCAAAATGGTACTAATACTTGAATTACTGAAGTTACATATATTTTACCCTAGACTTCAAAAAAAGTATACCTTGCATAACAATTTTTTCAGTATCTTGTTCTGCTGTTAAACATGCTTTTCTATGCATACTTTTAGTTTTTAATCTGATATACCTTTTAAGAAAGCATCACTAGAGTTACAGATTGTAGTGGAATATTAAGATACAAAGCAATCGCTTACTTATGCTTGACTCAAGCCACCCAAGAGTTGAAAGATCATTGCAAACCAAATGAATTAAATTCAGAAGTTGAAAATTGATACTTTGGTCTCTTACCTTCTTTCACGTGCAGGATTCAAAGGACAGCTACGCTGGTCTACTGGGACAACAGCAAAAAAACTCTGTCTTATGATGCCTTGAAGCAGTGGTGGGATTCAAAAAAAATTATTAGTGGTTCTGTGGGCGTGGCTTGGTGGGTGTGGCTTGATGGGCATGGCAGGGGAAGGATACTGCAAAATCCCATTCCCTCCCCACCCCACTAACCTGCTTTCCAGCTCCGTTCTCCTATGCAGGGCAACAAAAGAAGACCCAGCCGATCAGCTGGGACTCGGGAGGCAGAGAATAGATGCGGGCAGGGCTAGTCAGAGGTGATATTTGCTGATTCTCCAAACTACTCAAAATTTCCTCTAGTTCTCCAGAACTGATCAGAACCTACTGAATATCACCTCTGCCTTGAAGGTTAACACATTCATTACCTTCTGTGTTTTTGTGTATAAACGTTCACCGCTTATGCAATATTAAATCAGACTTTAAGGTGTCACAAGACACTGTGTTCATCTAACCACCAAATTCACAAACGCATTGGTCACTCAGTACATCCTGATTACTCATTGGTCTTTACCAAGTTTTGCATTGGACCAACAGCTTATATATACAGACACATACTTTCAGCCACTGAAGTATGCTGTTAATACCCACACAATACCCCTGGTGTTTAGTTCACAAGGCTTTAAAGGGGGTTAGCCTAAACACAGTTAATGTCAACAACTGTTAGTTATGATAACCAAGGTAGCAGGGAAGATCAATTTAAAAAGGCTGGGCCAATTTCAGGCAGTAAAATGTTTAAATCACTACATATTTCTCACTATGTATATCTATTGAAGAATCCAGTTTACAGAAATTCAGGGAAAACCCGTTTTAAAAGTTTAATTTAGTTATATGAACTAAAATGCGTAGTAACTCACCAAAGCACTGCAGGTTCTTCTGAACTTTATGCCTAACACTTTGGAATCTATCTGAGGACAAAAGAGATTTCAGAACCTGTTCCTGAGAGTTGGGTTAATCCTCAGCTAGAAAAATGACAATATGTATTAATATCAGAGATTATCCAATAACAGTAGCAATAGCACTTTGACTTATATATCGCTTAACAGTGCTTTACAACCCTTTCTTAGTGGTTTATAGAGTCAGCATCTTCTGGCCCCCAACAATCTGGACCCTCATTTTCCCAACCTTGGAAGGATGGAAGGCTGAGTCAACCTCTAGCCTGGTGGGATTTGAACTGCTAAATTGCAGACAGCCAGCAGTCAGCAGAAGTAGCCTGCAGTACTGCACTTTAACCACTGCACCACCTGAGCTCATAATATTTTCCTTAAAGGCTAAATTACACGAGGAAAGACCACATTGTCACATGCAGATCTCACTGACATTTGTATAGTGGGAATCAGAAGTAATTTGAGGTGGTTTAGCATTAAAAATCAAGTAATACATGCTGAAAAAGGTAGATTACCCAAAAGTTTCATCACAAAGAATTTTCCAGTCCTGATTCAGTGCTCTAGCCCAATATTTAGCAGTTTGGATTTTACTCTTTAAAATTCTCAGCACTGGTTATCTTGGCCAGAGAATTCTGAAAGATGAAATCCAGACATCTAGAAGGCACATATTTCAGGAAAGGCTGTTCTAATCACTATACCAGTCTGGCTTTTAGACCTGGTTATGAAGCATGTTCAGTTCTGATGCTCCCTGGATAATTGTGATAAACCACTTTAGTTCAACCTGTCTCAAGAAAGCCTTTGAGGTGAATACTGAAGAAATATATGATATACCATACAATGAACATCCAACAAGTTAAGCAAGATTAAAGAACGTTTCAACGTTCTTTCTAAGGGCTAAAAGCTTCTGCTGTCTTATAAGAAACTGCTTCCAGAAAACATGTTTGTGTATGTGTGTGTGTGTTCCCTGTTTAGCATCATGCTAATTGTCTAGCTAAATGAACAAAGTTCCGCTTTCCTCAAACATTTGTATTCTAAATATTTGCAACATTCCCCAAGTGCGATTTGGATGAATGATACTGCCTCTCTGTCTTTGCAATTGCACAATTAAGATTAAACCCAAAGAAAATAGAAACCCAGCCCTGGGGAGATCTATGGATTCTACAACAGCTTTGCATTCTTGGCAATGTTGCCTCATATATGTTTGGGATAGATGGGAGAAAGGCCTCATCGTAAGGCCATAGAATCATAGTATTCGGTAAAGCAGAATGGTCAGATGAAGAGTAGACAATTGAGTTTTTCTTCACATCAGTTCTCCAATCCTTAAAGGTCCCTAATTTGGGACTTCAGACAGCCACCGCCAAGCAGGTGGACTATGTACTCCTTGGGTGTGGTAGTGTGATGCAGTTGAACTGCAGCTTATACACCTGGGGAGAGGATGTAAACATCAATTTGTCTCCCGGGGGAAATGAGAGAAGGTAAATGATTATGAACTGTACCTGGCTTTGCTTTGAAGTGCACTTTGAATAATTACTCAATCACTCCTGTTCGTGAAGGGTTATCTTCCACACACCAATGAAGCTTTGTGGCTTCCAGATCTCAAAATGGAAGGAACATGTTGGCTTTCATAGCAATTCTTTATTTCTGCAGGTTAGGTATGCAACCTGAAGTAGGATGGAGGTTTGGTATTATGGTATTCCCATTATATATTTGACTGCATGAAGTTAGCTTGACTTTTTGAGCATCTGTTTGGGGTTGAACCTGACTTTCGGTGTATTATTGACTGAGTCAAATGACTCCATTTTAGTATTTCAATAACACACACAATTCTTTGTCCCAAAGGTGCTTTTTCAAGAGGCAACTGGACTTTTTTTGGTTTCTGGTTTTTCTTTGAAGACATTTTATTTCTCATTTCACTTTCATTTCATTTCACTTTCACTTCTCATCCAATAAGCTTCTTTAAAGAAGCAAAACGTCTTCAAAGAAAAATCAGAAACCCAAAAAAGTCCAGTTGCCTCTTGAAAAAACACCTTTGGGACGACCATGAACTGGATGACTGAAAATCTCCATAGATAACAATCCTTTGACAAAACTGAGCATGTTTTTTGAAAACAGGACCCAAAACTATCTTGTGACATCTTATAGTCACACTCATTATTGCACAAACTTTCTTGGACAGATAATTCATTAGTTCCATGAAATAGTCCTGTAAACACTTAATTACAAGTGAATACCTACATATATATATATATATTTGTTTTTTTAAGCTTTCACTGGTACTTACATGTGTGCTGTTTAGCTTCCTTCGGGTATTATCCCACGTCATTGCAGTGCTGTTAAAGTTGTAACAACGTTTCAGCAGAATCTCATCTGCCATCATCAGGCTTCTGTATGGATGTGTGTCTCACAGCTTCTGGTTTCAAATTCGGAGCTGGTCCATTCTGATTGGCTTTAACCTGGGTCTGTGTTTCATTGGACTTGGAGTTTGATTGATTGGTTGTTTTGGTTTCTTCTGTCTGTTTTGTGGCTTTGATTGGCTGGCAACACTCTGTTCTTGTGTTGGAGGCTTTCAGTGCAGCTTGGCTTCGTGTTGAAAGGACGGCTGCTATCCATTAGGAAGCTAGGTGACCTGGGTGCCTGGTGGGGGGGTGTTTGAGTTGGAGGCATCAGAGGAGTCTGTCTGTGCTCAGGTGTTTGTCTGTTTTGTGGTGTGTGGAGATCTTTCTATTTGAGAGTGCAGGATTCCAAATGATTGACAGTCTGGTGGAATCATCTCTATTATTCATGCTTTCAGGTCTTTTTTCAATCTCTATGCCTCTCTGATGATTCCTGTGCTGGGGTTTTCTATAGTGGCTAGGGTTTTGGTGCCATTGAAGTTGATGTTGTGACTTGTGGTTTTCATGTGTTGGACTAGTGAGGAGTGTGTTCCAAGCTTTTTTTACTGCATTTTTGTGTTCATCTAGGCAGGTACTTATTCTTCTATTGGTCTGTCAATTGTATGTGGCGGGCATGATGTACAGGGAACTTCGTATATGCCTTGGTTTTTCCAGGTCAGTTTTGTCTTTGGGGTTTCTCAGGATGGCTGCTATTTTTTTGTCTTGTTTTGTAAGGCAGTCTTGATGTGATGCCTGTGTAAGTATCTTACTGTTTTTATCTGTAGTACCTCTTGTAGGGCAAGACAGCTGTTCCATAGGTCTGTTGATCTTCTAGGTCTCTGTTATGCTTGGTGTGTTTTTGTGGATCAGTTGGTGATTTTGTTTTTTTTGAAAGCCTTGGCTGTCAATACTTCAGATCAGGGCATAGTTTCAGTCTTTATATGTGTCGTATCTGCCAGGCGTTTTGGTTCTGGTAATTTTAGTGTTTTCACCACGGAAATTTTATCTGTGCTGGGTGGTGGTGGGATTGGGCGTTGAGGTAGCGGTTTGTGTGTGTTTCTTTTGGTATATGGTGTGTCCCAGTGTGCCATCCTGTTCTTTTGTAGATTAGTACATCTAGGAATGGTAGTTGTTTGTTTATTTTCCGTTTCCATGGTGAACTTGATTTTGGGGTGTGTGTTTGTTTAGTGTGTTTAGGAAATTGTTTAGGTTTTCTTTTCCATGGGGCCAAAATCACAAATGTGTCATCGATGTATCTTAGCCATAGTTTGGGTTGTGGGTGGCATTAGCCAGGCTCTGGATTCGAATTCTTCCATGAACAGGTTTGCAATGATGGGTGACAGTGGTGATCATATGAGGCTCCTTCAATTTGCTTGTATCTTTTTGTCCTTTTGTATATGAAATATGTGTTGGTTAGGCAGTGTTCTGTTAGTTCCATGAGGTCTTTAGCTGGTTGGTATTTATTTTTGATGATTTCAAGAGTTTTCTTTATTGGGACTTGAGTGAATAGTGAAACCACGTCGAACTTACAAGCAGATCTTCTTGTTCTACGTGTAGATCTTTGATCATTTCTAGGAGAGTGTATGAGTTTTGTACATATGAAGCTGCGGTTTTCAGCATGGGGCTGTAGTTTGTTTTTGCTAAGTATTTAGCTAGGTTTTGTAATGGTGCTCCTATGGAGCTGACTATGGGTCTGAGAGGTATGCCTTCTTTGTGTATTTTTGGGAGGCGCGTATAATTTGGGGCATCTAGAAAGATTTTTCTCTTTGGGATGATGTCTGTTGGATTTCTTTGCTTATTTTGTAGATTGTACTAATCTACAAAAGAACAGATGGCACACTCCAACACGCCTCCAACACAGGAAACAGAGTGTTGCCAGCCAAGTTTTCGCGGGTACTTACATGTGTGCTGTTCAGCTTCCTTCGGGTATATTCCACGTCATTGTAGTTGTGCTTTTAAAGCTGCAGCAACGTTTCAGCAGAATCTCATCTGCCATCATCAGGCTTCGTGTATAGAGTTTGTACAAACTCCATACAGAAGCCTGATGATGGAAGATGAGATTCTGCTGAAACGTTGCTACACAACTTTAACAGCACTACCAATGACGTGGGATAATACCAAGGGAAGCTAAACAGCACACATGTAAGTTACCCACGAAACCTTAAAAACCATAACATACATACATACATACATACATACATACATACATACATATATGTATATATGCTGTTCAGCTTCCTTCGGGTATTATCCCACATCATTGTAGTGCTTTTAAACTTAAAAAAAACATAATATATATGTGTGTGTGTGTGTGTGTGTGTGGTGTGTGTGTGTGTTTTTAAGTTTTCGCGGGTAACTTACATGTGTGCTGTTCACTTCCTTCGGGTATTATTCCACGTCATTGTAGTTGTGCTTTTAAAGCTGCAGCAATGTTTCAGCAGAATCTCATCTGCCATCATCAGGCTTCTGTATTGAGTTTGTACAAACTCATACAGAAGCCTGATGATGGGAGATGAGATTCTGCTGAAACGTTGCTACAACTTTAAAAGCACTATAATGACGGGGATAATACCCGAAGGAGCTGAACAGACACATGTAAGTACACGCGAAAACTTAAAAAAACATATATATATATGTATATATGTATTATGTATATTGTATGGTGTGTGTGTTGTGTGTTTTTCTGAGGTTTTCCGCAGGTATTTTTGTATGTGGATCTTTGGTTATTCGGGTTTTCTCCCGCGTTAAAATGGAAGTATCTAGGCAACGTTTCGATGAAGTCTCATTCATCATCTTCAGGCTTGTTTTCTGGGCTCTGTGCTTCTCAGAGTATGTAAGCTTGCAGCTGCTTCTTCTTTTAACTGCTAGTGAGAGTGTGACTTAATTGGGTGGGGGCTTGGCTGTGTTCTGATTGGTTGGGGGGTTTGGCTGTGTTTTGATTGGCTGGAGGTGTGTTCTGTTCAGTGTGGGGGCTTGGTTTTGGCTCAGTTTAATCTTAGTTGCTGGGGGATTGAGCTGGTGAGCTGTGATCCTGTTGTTTGGCTTCGCGTTTGTGGTCGTGCCACATCTTCATGGTGGGTCTTAGTTTGCTTCTTGTATGGGTCAGAGGGGTTTGGAAGCAGGTAGTGGTGCAGCTCGCGGTACGGCTTCTGGTCCATGGTCGTATCTCATCTTCTGTGTGGTGTGAGTCTTTTTTTTGACATGGAAGTGTGGTGGGTACCATATTGTGTGGCACTCTGCGTGGGTGTGGGTCTTGGTGTCATTTTCATGTTAGGTACTCGTTTATTAATGAGGGCAGGTTTCCAAATGGTTGGTAGGCGGGAGGTATCATCTCGTTTATTCATGCTGTGTGGGCATTTTTCTCTATCTCTATGGCTTCTCTGATTATTCTGTTGTTGAAGTGTTCGGTGATGGACCAAGGGAAGCAGGTCAGTTTTCTTCTTTTTTGATTGATATATATATATATACATATATATATATACATATATATATATATATATATATATATATATGGTTATTCGGGTATCTAGGCAACGTTTCGATGAAAGTCCATTCATCATCTTCAAGGCTTGCTTTCTTCAGCTCTGTGCTTCTCAGAGTAATGTGAGCTTGCGCTGCTTCTTCCTTTTAACTGCTAGTGGGGGTGTGACTTGATTGGGTGGGGGTTTGGCTGTGTTCTGATTGGTAGGGGGGTTGGCTGTGTTCTGATTGGCTGGGGTGTGGTTCTGCTTAGGTGAGGGCCTGGCTGTGCTCAGGTTAGTCTTAGTTTGCTGGGGGATTTGAGCTGGTGAGCTGTGATCTTGTTGTTTGGCTTCGTGTTCGTGGTCGTGCCACATCTCATGGTGGGTGTCAGTTTGCTTCTTGTATGGGTCAGAGGGGTTGAAGTGGGTAGTGGTGCACCTGCAGTACTGGCTTCTGGTTCGTGGTCGTGTCTCCTCTTCCTGTGTGGGTGTGAGTCTTTTTTCTGCGTGGAAGTGTGGTGGTAGCATCTTGTTTTGCGCTTGTGGGTGTGGGTCTGTGGCACTTGTGTGGTGTGGTGTGGGTCATAAAAAGCTTCCATTTTATGTGACCGTCACCTTCCTACGATACGAAACTGCCGAGATCAAAATTTAATCCCCATAAGCTTCCAATTGAAATTCCACACCAACACAGCAGCCACCTTTCATTAAATTCTCAGCTCCACCTTCTTCCCAGGTTGCGGTGATGATGACAAAGTGGAGAAGGGAGTATTGTATACTGCTCTTTCAGCTTCTAAAGAAAAGGTGGGATGTAAAGTAAGTAGAAAGCACACACTATCTAGGCTGCCCAAATTCAGACAACCACGAGGTGGTACTGAAGAGGTACCTGACACTCCATTTTTCACCATCTAGTGATCATCCTGATTTTTATAGCCCTGATATCAGAGGTGGTATTCAGCAGGTTCTGACCAGTTTTGGATAACCGGTAGTGGACATTTTGAGTACTTCGGAGAACCGGCAAGTACCACCTCTGACTGGCCCCACCCTCTCTTCTCTGCCTCCCGAGTCCCAGCTGATCAGCTGGGTCTTCTTTTGTTGCCCTGCACAGGAGAACAGAGCTGGAAAGCAGGTTAGTGGGGTGGGGAGGGAATTGAGATTTTACAGTATCCTTCCTCTGCCACGCCCACCAAGTCATGCCATGCCCACAAAGCCACGCCCACAGAACTGGTAATTTAAAAAATGGAATCCTACCACTGCCTGGTATATAAGGGTATATCTTGTCAAGGTCAGGATTAGTCAGGTTTGCTTCTATTTTACAGTGGGATGTTTGGGGAGATTTCTTTACTGCTTTAAATTACAATCAATGGACACTGCTTGCTTTTGTCTTACATCATGTCAGAATGCTGTGAAATGCTATCATTTATTTTCAACAACTGCTGTTGAAGGAAGATCCTCAGGTCTAAAAAAAAAGAGGTTTTGTGAACATGCTGCCCTGCAAATCTCAAACTAGCCACACTAAGCCCAAACCACAAAACCACATGATGGCTTACCACAATGCGTGAATCCAGCTACACAAGCACACACATGAAAGATTGAGATTTGTTGTGAGATGGCAAGCACCAAAGAAAATGCTGGAATTGGGGGGAAAGTAGACCAAAGACTGTTTGATGTGGTTCTGATCATACTCCCTTCCAGCAACAAGCATTTCATCAAGAGGAAGTGGGCAGATACTTCCACAATACTGCAACAGCTGCCTTTTGATGCCAAGTTTAGCTTCTTATCTATACTTAAAAGGTTTTTTTTATATTATTTTTGAGAAAAATAAGACTCCAGTTGTCATACAGCCAATCATTCTCAACTGGACAACTTTTTAATCTGAACTAGGTAATTATATGTTTCACTGGTTTTAGTAAACTACATAATAATTTAATGTAAAATAATATTTATAATGCCCTTTGTACTCACATGCAACTGCTTTAAACTGGGCTTTCAGATTTAGTCTATGTCAACTTGATGTTGGAAGTGGTGGAAGAGACCCTCTGCAGTCTTCTCCAACCTGGGCTCTCCAGATGTGTGAACTGAGAGATCTAGAAAACATCAGGAAAGGTAAGCTTGTATTTAAGGATGACAACAATATTGTTCGTTGCCAGGATGAAGGAAACATAGTAGAAATTAATCACTTATCAAGGGATCACTATGAGTTTATAGATAGTCCCTCAACTTACATTTATTTAGCAACCATTCATAATTATAATAGCTCTGGAAAAAGTTACTTAGGACCAGTCCTCACGTTTGTGACTGTTTCAGCATCCCTATGATCATGAGAACAAATTCAGGCACTTGGCAACCAACATGTATTGATGATGGTTGCAGCACCTGGGATCATGTGATCACCATTTGCAAGCTTCCAAGCCAGCTTCTGATCAGCAAAGTGTCAGGATTCCAGTGATTGCCCTAATTAAATCATGAGCCTCGAGTCAAGCTTCAAAAGAAATCTAAAGATTTATTAGAAGCAACAAGTCTGGCATTAACATGTATGAAGCCAACTCTGGCAAAGTGTTCCCCCCTCCCCCCCCGGGTGTGTCATAAATCAGATTCTCCAATGAAGCATGTTCACGGGCTGGGTGTCATCAATCACATTCTCCAATTAAGGATTTTCGTGGGCAGAAGATCCGGTAGTTTAACTACCATCTTTGTAAGATAAGTGTTGTAATGTACTTCTGGTTTTAAACTGCTGCACTGCTCCTTCAGATTTCCTTCCTCCCCTCCGCCCCTTATTTATGGCAACTCTAAAACAGGCATGGGAATGCTTTACAAATTGACACAAAGTTAAAAAGGGAAGCCAGATTCACTTAACAATCATGTGATTCACCTAGTTGCAGTGATTCACTTAACAACTACAGTCAAGCCTGACTCACTTATCAATCGCCCTGCTTAACACGTCTAATACTATGTAATACTCTAATGCAAGTCAAGGACTGCTTCTACTAGTAAAAGAAACATGTTTATTCCCACATTTCAGAATATGTGAGAAGGTGTTGAGTTGGTCCATCGAAACAGCCCAAGACAATTTTAACAGTGATTGTTGACGATGATGTTACTAACTGACATTATCTAGTTTGGTAATGAAATGTCTGCAAAAAAGCCACCAACTTCAGAGAGCACCAAGGCCTCCATTGAAACCTGTGTATGTAACAGTAATGCCTTCAAATAACCGTTCATTGTCTTTAAGGCAAACTCCTTTTTTGGAGACTAGCAACTTATTTGTTTACTCCAAAATACTTCATTCCAAAACTTGAACAAGTTCTGATGCCCCTACCCTGGATGGTTCTATTGATTCTGTTGAATGGAGGCCTGGATTTTTCCCCAATTAAAGAAAGGCACATGTTTAGGATATAGATGAATAAATGCAATTGGAGAAATGATAACATTTCATTGGAAAATGGAAAGAGCAAATTACATTAAAGCAATCTTTCTCAAGGTTGCTTTCTCAACCTTGGCAACTTTAAGTTGGGTAGACTTCAACTCTCAGAATTCTTCATGTAGCTACTGTATTTTAGAGTATAATTTGGTACACATGGGCTCGGGTAAATCTCCAGCTAGTTTTCCAAATGCACATCGTAAAGATTTGTACCAAGAACTTAACAAAAGTTAAGAAAGTTAAGCAAAAAAAAACAAGTTGCCCAACTGAGAAGAAGCTGTAGCCAAAAGTGCCAATCAATTTTTGCTATTTCCTGTTGAAATGATCTGGTTCTCACGTATGTGATTCTACTTTAAAATTTGAAGCCCTACCTCTGTTGTCTGAGAGTGATGGGAACTGCAATTACAAAGACTTAGGGGGCAAGATGTTGTAGAAGGATAGTTTACTCCATGTATAGTCATCAGGAAGTGTGCTGCGCTTTGTTATTGATTAAAAAGGAATGCTGCTCTCCCAGAAAACTTGAGTGTCTCATCATTGGTGTTTCCCAGAAATCGGACCAGACGGTTTGCCTTTTGTGATCCAGTATAATCTAAGAAATGTTTTTTAACTGAGAGCAGATGAGAAACTTCTCTACCGTGTCGGTATTCTGGAAATTCCCACGAGCCACATCATGCCAAACTATCAGACTTGGCTAAACCGGAACATCTTTTTCCATGACTCCACAGGTCAGTATGGAAAAAATTGTAGACAGGAGACATGTTTGGTCCTGATTCCAAAAGCAAAAGAGCCCATCACTTTTATCATCACTGGTAGACAAACCATTCTGGCACTTTAAAAGCATTCGGGTTAGGAAGTGTCACTCAGAATTACCCTTTTGGGATCTGCCAATCATTCCCAGGTCACAACGGGCTTTTACTAGAGTAGAGAGACGGGGGTAGATTCCCACACAGAAAGAGTTGGAAATGGGTTATTTGCAAGGCCAGATAAGAGTGGATGCTAATTGCTGAGGGTTTTCTTTAAAAAGAAAAATAAAAAAGGAAAAGAAAAAGAAAGGAAAATCAACACCAGAGTAGTGATTTAAAAAAAAGGTCCTTCTTTTTTTGTTTGTCTTCCTGATAGAGAATGGAAGGGCTTCCTCTGTTCCCTTGTTTTTATCCTGTTGGAAGTCTTCCAATTTTGAGGAGGGGAGGAATTAAGTGATTCCTTATCTTTTTCCCAGCCTGCTATTGCCTTTTTAAAAACAAGAATGAGGAGGATGGCACAGAGTAAAAAGTATGTTTAAATACTTTCCATGGTACTTGAGGCAATCTCTCTTTCTATCTGGACTTTAGAGAACCTTCTTCAAAATAAAACCCCTCTCTACAGAGATGTGGTATGTGCCACTTGAGCCATCCTTGTAGATGGCCACCCACCTCCCCCAACTGTGGAATTCTTCTCCCCAAAGTAGATATTTCACACCTATCCTATGATTCTTTAGGTCTTTGGCAAAGGCCTTTTTTTTCTCTAAAAGCCTTTGGGTTTTCATTTTTGAATATAAGATTTGTTAGAACATTTTATCACTAAGCTGTCACTGCTTAGAATTGCTGTAACTTCCTTTAAGGAGCATCCTGCTTTGAAGCTTTTATGTGAGTGTTTTTTAAAAGTTATTTTTCCCAGGTTTTTTTTTTTTTAATACTGATGTGGATTCATATTTCTGCATCAATTTTTTGGGATCATTTTTAAAATATTTGGTCCTAACTGGAAGCCCAGTTTGAAAAACAATATATAGATTCTAAAATAAATGACTAAAAAGAAATGGAATTCATTTTTTTAAAAATACTGGACATAACAATAGAAGCAATTACTTAGATGGAAGTGAACTCCATATCACTGGACGTATTTTAGTGGGATACCATTTCTTTTACTACCAGTTCTGTGAGCATGGCTTGCTGGGTGTGGCAGGGGAAGGACACTGTAAAAATCTCCAGTCAGAGGTGGGATTTGGTTCTCCGAACTACTCAAAATTTTCAGTACAGATTCTCCAAACTGGTCAGAATCTGCTGAATACCACCTCTGATTTAAACAGAATCCAGATAGCTATTCTTGCAACAAACAGAAAGGAAATATACTTCAATGCCCTACGAGGCTCTTTCCAACTCTAGAACTCTCCAGTTGTTGCAACATGGTAATTTATATCATCTCAGGACAGAGAGCATAATGCATACCTGTAATTTTGATTATGAGCTAATAGATTTCTACACTGCATGGCTCAATCATAAAGTTGCTGGAAAATAGAGAGGAATATAACGTAAAATAGTACCTTTGTACTCAACTGCTTTGAAACTCATTGTATTCAGTATTCAATGCATTTTGACGTGAAAATTTTGTCCCTGTACTCATAATTTGTTTTGTTCCAGTACTCAGCCCACAAACTAGAACTTGCTGGTGTTGCCTGCCTAATGACTCACTATATTATTCCTTATGGGAAAAAATTGTTAGGTACTCATCATTTTTGATACTCATCACACCATTCAAAACCAATTAAGGATGTGTACCGAGGTATCATTGTATCCTTATGAGATTATGAGGGCTATTAAAAGGGTTCTTTTGAAATATATTTCAAGATACTTCAGATCTTGTTTATGATGCAAGAGAAAGGAAACAGAAGGATACATTCCATCACACATGAGAATTGTTTTCATTATTATGTAAGGAAAGCTATTACTACAAAGGCAGGACTATTTCTACTCCCATTATTATCCAACTCCTTTATCCTAATATCTATCTTGGGTATGCAATCAAGGTTAAAATCACCTCCAAAAAATATTCTCATGCCACTGACTTCAAGCATGGACCCTTAGTAGTCAATTTCATCCCAAACTTAGCAATCCTTAGATGAAGTTTACTCATCCCCTATATTTTCTCAGGGTTGTTTCCGGAATCAAATAGGATTAATATTGTGTTCCCTATGGACTTGAGCCATCATTCCCAGGGGGAAAATGTCTTTTAAAGGGTTGAAAACTATACAGTGTAGTGTAAGGGCACCAAATGTCATCTACTTAAGATTCCTCACTGAGAGAAGTACTCTCTGTTTCAACTGTGCTATAGCTGAAACATATTTTGAAAAAGTGACCTCCAGAGAAGCATTTAAGTCCTAGAAATTTGCATTCCTGTAAATACATTAATGGAATAGAATAGAAAATAGAATAGAAAATAGAACAGAACAGAACAGAATAGAATAGAAGCTGGAAGGGACCTTGGAGTCTTCTAGTCCAGCAGGAGAACCTGCACCATTTCAGATAAGTCACTGTCTTCTAGTCTCTTCTTAAAAACCTCCAGTGATGGGATGCCCACAATTTCTGAAGGCATTTGCATTGCTTGTTTGTTGTTATGAAGAAACACTGGGCCATCTCATGCGGCATTACAGAAAGCCCAAATTCCAAATATTTGGGTCCATAGATTTGCATGATCAGAAACTGATTTGTGGTGGGTGAAAGTGTTAAGTGGATCCCATGAAAATTCTCCCTTATTTTACTTTCTTTTGCTTTCTAATTTTGTACTGTTTTGTTATCTATTAACACTGCAGTGATGAAGAAAGCTGTTTCCAGCCCACAAGTTGAATCCTGTCTTAATGGAATAATCCTGGATTATAACCCAATTTAGTACAGGCAGTCTTCTGGCTCCTTTATTACATTTTTTTTTCAACACATTCTGTATCTGCTTTTACTTTTTGCTTGGAAATTTCCCAGACTAACTTGCAGCACAGCTCTCATGGTTAAGGCATTCTACTTAATGTTTAACTTTTACATACCTTCCCTATTTACATCCACACACAATGCTTCTTGACTTCTTTTTGGCACATACATCCAACTATTGTTCTCACTCTACTTTCTGTGAAAATATTTATAGATGCTCAGCGTACCACATTCCATTCTCCTTAATCTATTTGATTCCTGACTGAAGTACACCTAGATTCCTTTACTTGCAACGCAGGCTTAAGGAACCATTCTGTTGTTGAAGGAAGCTCAAAATACACTTCAAGCTTTCTGCGATTTTAGGAAGAAGCTTCCCCAGTTCATTAAAAACTTACCTCTGCTTCTCTCTTACATATTTCCATCCCTTTCCTTCACCTGTACAATGTTCAATCTGGCTTTCTGGGCATCCCAACAGTGTCTCCTAAAGATAGGGAACAAAAATGTCAGGCTGCTAAAACTTGTGGTTGCAAATAAATATAAATATTTTTTTTTCTTTCTTCTTTCTGTCTAACATCTATCTATCTATCTTATCTATATATCAACTATCTATCATCTAATTTAGAAAGTCCCCATCTCCCTCACAAAGGAACTCTGGGTGGTGTACAAGTAAAATATTAAAACATAAAAACTGTATATGAAATCTAGATAAGAGGCAAAGATAATTAAAATTCAACATTAAAAGTTAATTAAAAGGCAGGGGAGGGCCTTTGGGGAACTAAGCAGCCCATGGTTGCCTGCTTTTCTGGAAGCCCCCAAGTGAGTTGGCAGAGCCAGATAGATAGATATAATTTAGACATTTCTGAAAGGCCAAGAGAATGGAGCCCAACTTGCCTTTGGGGGGAGAATGTTTCAAAGGGTAGGGCCAACGGCAGAGACGGCTCTCTTCCCAGACCCCACCAGTCAGAATTCTTGAATTCTTGAACTGAAAGGATCTGCAACATATCTTCACTGCATGATGGATGGAATGGGTTGATGTGATGGGGCGAAGGCAGTTCCTTATGTGACCTGGTCCCATGCCATGAAGGATTTTAAAGCAAACCATCACCTTATGCAACTTGCACAGCAAAGGTGCCACATGTGTCATTCTTTGGATCTTCAAGATTGCTCACACAGTCACATTCTCTACTGGCGGAACCTTCCAGACACTTTTCAAGGGTAGCCTCATACAGAGCATAAATACTACGCTAAGAAGCATCTGCCCTATCTCACTAACTGTTTCTCACACAAAAAAGTGGGTTTCTCAGTAATTGCTTGGACAGGGGAAAAATGCTGGAGTAAATTTCCTTTTGGAGCAATGCTGGTAGCCTTAGTAATAACCACATGTGTCTAACATTATACAGGCAACTTAGAAAGCACAAATGACAGAACACAATTTTGAAACTGAGTAGGAGACAAGAGCTCTGAGATCTTCATTTCTCATCAAAATAGGCTATGAATGGAACAGATGCACATTGTTCTGTTTGCTCTTCTGCCACTCAGTGAAGTAACCTATAATTGCCCCAAGACAATCAGATAGTAAATATTTAAGTATTAAATTACCACACAATTGGACAACCTGTCTAGAAGAATTTCAGCAGGAAGGGGTGTTTTAGCTTTGCAAAAGGCTTTTTGCTTGAAGCCTATTAAACACAGAGCCATCTTCGCCATTGGTAGCCAAGCTGCACATACCAAGGAATGATATTTTGATTCCCCTAGATATCTGGGAGCTAAAGTGTTAAGTTTTTACAGACATGCAGGGAGGCCAATATCCCATCTCATAAACACATTTCTTGGGGTGAGAAATCCTGGCACCAAGCACTTGCTCCAGCCAGGGTAAAGCTGAGGCAACTGTTTCCCTTTAATTAGCTAGTATTTGCTCTAAAGCTATTACATTGCTATTGTTGTTATAAAGTTTTGAAGACAATAGTTCCTTCTTTCTTGCTCAAGCATGATGAAGTAAAATACCAATTTCCCTGTCAGGTACACCCCTTCTTTCCTTCACTGTGCAGAAAAGCAGTCCAGCTGAAGAGGGCAAGAAGCAAAGAACAACATAGTTCTAAAAACATGGACAAAAGTTGCAATTATTTTTATTCTGATCGTCCATTTGGTATTAAGAATCATCTATTCAGTTCAAAATGTCAGGATCAATATTTCTGGGTCAAGCCAAAAAGTGAAAGATAATGTGGGAAAACTGGAGGATGAAACTGGGACAATTCATACCCCAAATCATTAGCCTTTTCTACAGACAAGAACTTGTGTGTCACTCAACACCATGGAACTTCCACACATCATGCAAATCAGGATCAATCAACCACAGTCAATGAACCATGCAAGAACTAGCTCCTTCTCTAACCATTTTTCAGTACTTCTGAACTACAGGGGAATGCAATAAGCAACAAAAACACATAACAAAACTCATTAAAACATTAAACATAATAAAAATTATAACAACACGATCTATGTGAGAACAGCATTGATTTTCCTAAAAGTGCAACCACTTAGTAGGCACGCCACCAAAGTCAATGGATCCTCAGGCCAGAGGACCAGATGTCTTTGGATTCTTACAGAAGCCCAAAAAGGTCACACCTAATGTCATCTCAACAGAGGTGGTATTTAGCAGGTTCTGACCAGTTCTGGAGAACCGGTAGCAGAAATTTTGAGTAGTTCGGAGAACCAGCAAATACCACCTCTGACTGGCCCTGCCCCCATCTATTCTCTGCCTCCCAAGTTCCAGCTGATCGGCTGGGTCTTCTTTGGTTGCCCTGCATGGGAGAAAGGAGCTGGAAAGCAAGTTAATGGGGTGGGGAGGGAATGGGATTTTGCAATAACCCCTCAGGAGTGGGAGAATAGGGATTTTGAAGTATCTTTCCCCTGCCACATCAACCAAGCCACGCCATGCCCACCAAGCCATGCCCACAGAACCAGTAGTAAAATTTTTTGAATCCTACCCCTGCACCTCAGGAGGGAATGACGTTCTAAAGGGCAGGAGCTGTATCAGAAAAGGTTCTCCTCCTAGGTTCCACCAGATGACAGTTCTTCATCAAACAAGACCCTCAACATTTCCCTCTCAGACCTGATGGAACAGATCGGTGTGATTGGGGAGAAGCAATGCCTCATACACCCTGGCCCCATGCCCTATAGGGCTTTAATGCTCATACCATCCCCTTGAATTGAACCTAATGTAGCTCACGGAGCAGAAACATAATATGCACTGATCCAGGTGTGCAAATAACTAACTTCCCACATTTACCACATTCTCAACTAGCTAATGCTTCAAGAGCCCTCTTTCTTATACATACGGGTTTGTTTGTTTTTCAATATGATGGCATACTATATATCATTGGCAGTTGAGTTCTTTCCTTGAAGCTGTATCTTGGTTATAGCTTGAGGGTCACATGGAATAATGGCTCACAAAAGTTCAGAGGCTGCCAGTGCAAGTGAGAGAAAAATGAAATGTCCAATGTTGATTGAAGTAAATAACATGGAAATGAGTTTTTTATATACGTAGATTGTGAAACTGACGAGGACTAACTAGAAGATTTAAGTTCCTTGTTAAGGTTCCTATGAAATCTATTAAAGGGTGATACATTTGGAGGGTGGAGAGCCAAGGAAGTGGGAAAGAGGTCCTGGCAAAGGAAAAATATGCCAACCCTCAGTTACCTTGAGTTTGGGGGCTGCAAATGTAAAACGGAAGCATAATCATTTGAGCCACTCTGCACAAAAGTGGAAGAAAATCAGTTGAGTGGCTCCAGGATGCAATTTATATCCTATATCCAAGCCCCCTGTCCAATATTGAGTATGTCCTATCCAGTTTTCAATTTTCCATTTCAGTATTTAGAAAAGTCTGCATACTTACTTACTCCTCGATTACTGTTTTGTCCCACTTCTCTTCTTAGATCTTTCTCTCCCATTTTGCTACATTAGGATTTCTACTCTTGCATGAAGATAAGGGAATCATCTAGAATTCTAGATCTAGCAAAGTTGTCTTTCTCATTATCAAAACTTCTGTGTAAGCAAGTGTCTAGCTCTTGTGGATGTACAAATAATGTATTAAAATTTTGGATTCTTGTTTCTTGTTGTTTCCTAGATATGCAGGTAGAAAGTGAAACTAGGTAGTGAGTAGAACTAGATGGGGATTTCCAAACTAAGTCCTATTGTGCATCCATCATTCTTCCTTGAAACATCAACTCTTCTCTTACAAAATGATCCTAATTTAACAAATGGTTCTCTGGCTGGGTAGGTGTGGTCGGTTGGTCATGTGACTGGGTGGATGACATCACCTCAAAGGTAGGCTTTAGCTAATCTCACCACTGGCTGGCCCTGCCCCACCTGTTTTTCAGCCTGTTTTTTGGCCATTTTTCAGGTCATTTTCATGTCATTTTTGACACCAAAACAGCCTGAAAAACAGACCGGAAAAAGGCCCCAAAATGGCCCAGAAAACAGGCTGAGAAACACGCGGCATTGGTGGGATTTGCCAGTTCAGCAAACTGCACACTTAACTACTGGTTTGTGTGAACCAGTGCAAACCGGCAGCAGCCCACCTCTGTGGAATATAACTCTGATAAATGCACAATGGTAATGTGTATACAAACATCAATGTCCATAAGCAAAGTATAATGTTTCCACTTTCAACCCAGTTTAGAATCAAAATTTGTTTTAATGATAGGGCTTGCTTACTAATTTTTATCTTTAAAAAACTAATTAAACCTATCTCTAATTAGAAGTCATAAAATAAATCAGTTGTTTAAAATTGGCACTCAGTTTACGGTAATAATAGGAATGGCATAAATCTCCGAGTCTCAGGAATCTGAGATTACTTAGAATACTTTCCATGCTAGAATGGATTGGCCTGGAGTCAGAGTGTCTGTTTCTAACTTGCACAAATTTAATAAGGACAGAAATCTGAAGGCAGACATACCCAGTTTGTTGGCATATACAATGCATTACAGACAGATGCTGTACAAGTGAACATGCATTAGACACTGAAGCAGCTTTTTTCCTGAGTGCTACAACTCCCAGCATCCCAGCCACAAGGTCCAACCCAGCAGTGGTCTTCAGCTGATGGCCTGCAGGAATGGAAGTCTATGATCCAGGATCACATCCAACCCCC
Organism: Laticauda laticaudata; assembly: GCA_004320025.1. Classification (NCBI taxonomy): domain Eukaryota; kingdom Metazoa; phylum Chordata; class Lepidosauria; order Squamata; family Elapidae; genus Laticauda; species Laticauda laticaudata. Next base: position 2,623 of record BHFT01032601.1, on the reverse strand, counting down.
ATTGTCTTTCCAGTTTTTCATCCCTTTGAATGAGGAAATAGACAATTATAAGATTTAAATTAAAAAAAAACCTCTCTTCACCAAGGAGAAAAAAAATCCTAAAATTACTAGTCCCCTGTAGGACCTATTTTACTCACCTTGCATCATTACTGTAGTCCAGAATTCACAGAAGTCCTTGGTTCTCAAAAATGTGGAGAGGGAGGGAGGGAGAAGGAAGGAGGGAGGGGAGAAATAGAGAGTGGGGGAGGGAAGGAGGGAGAGAAGCAGGCAGGGGAGGGAGGGAGGGAGGGAGGGAAAGACAGAGCAGGGAAGGGAAGGAGAGAGAGAAGGAGGGATGGAGAGAGACAGCAGGAGGGAGGGAGGGCAGGGAGAGACAGAGAGGGAAGGGGAAGGAGGGAGGGACAAAGAGGGAAGGTGGGGGAGAGAAGGGAGAAAGGGGAGGGAGGGGGAGAGAGAGAGAACTAAATTTAGAAATAATTCTGGAGAAAATTAAATATGACAATCTATGCCTTTTTTTTACAATCCAAGCACCACATCATTCAGCTATTTAAAAATACCACCATGTAATTTTGAAAGTTAAGGAATTGAATGCAGAATCAGAATTACAACTTTACATTAGAATTATTTTCTCAGATGCTGACAACTATCTTAACCACAAAATATCTGTGTCATCACAGAAGAATTAAGGATACAAAAATAAGTTTATTGAAGTATAATCTGTTTATCACTATGATGAGATGCAACCATACATATTCTGTTATTGCTTGTAGAATCACGAAGTAAATTACAAAAAGTAAAGCACACTCACTGTACAAAATTTACCTGAAAAAAACCCTATGAAAATTCACCTGAAAAAAATGGAAAGGATGATGTTATAAGTTGCTATATGCAAATAGTTATTAGTAGAGTGCATCAGTTCAGTTTTGCTATATACATTTGAATATATATACATTTGAATATATATACATTTATATGTGCTGTTTAGCTTCCTTCGGGTATTATCCCACGTCATTGTAGTTCTGTTAAAGTTGTAGCAAAGGCCAGAATCTCATTCTGCCATCATTCAGGCCTCTGTATTGAGTTAGTTCCTAGTTTCAAATTTGAGGCTCGGTCCATTCTGATATGGCTAGGAGCCTGGGTCTGTGTTCACTGGACTTTGATTGATTGGTGTTCTGGTTTCTTCTGTCTGTTTTGTGGCTTTGATTGGCTGGCAACACTGTGTTCCTGTATTGGAGGCTTTCACGTGCAGCTTGGCTTCGTGTGAAAGGACACTGCACTGAAAGCCTCCAACACAAGAACAGAGTGTTGCCAGCCAATCAAAGCCCACAAAACAGACAGAAGAAACCAGAAACACCAATCAATCAAACTCCAAGTCCAATGAACACAACCCCAGGCTCCTAGCAGATCAGAATAGGCCAGCCTCAAATTATTGAAACCAAAAGCTGTGAGACCCACATCCATACAGAAACCTGATGATGGCAGATAAGATTCTGCTGAAACGTTGCTACAACTTTAACAACACTAACAATGACGTGGGATAATACCCGAGGGAAGCTAAACAGCACACATGTAAGTACCCACGAAAACTTAAAAAAAACATATATATATATATATATATATAATATATATTATATATTATAATATATATATAATATATAATATATATATATATATATATATATATATGAATGCAGTTCAGCTTCCTTCGGGTATTTTCCCACGTCATTGTTAATGCTTTTAAAGTTTGAAGCAACATTTCAGCAGAATCTCATCTGCCATCATCAGGCTTCTGTATTGAGTTCGTCTGTGGAAAGATGCTAGCCTGATGGTTTTGTTTGAAAATTCTGAAAATTGTTGCTTCCTTTTGTAACAAGTAAACAGAATCCTCTTATTTATTACAAAGCTGAGCCCAAGTATCTGGATGTAAAGTGACACAATGCTACCAAAGTTGTTGCAGGAACATAAGCTGTGAAAGACATCAGTATAGTGGAGAACACGAGAAGATCCTTGCTTTAAGTGCATATGGTAAGATGTTGTCTGCTTCTATGCTTCTTTGACAACAGTAATGGTTTCTGGACCAAAAGAGTTCCTAAAACATTGACAAGTGAAATTGGAACAGATTTAACTGTTCATTACTGTCCAGCATGTTAAGATGCCAATGAAAAAGTAACTCCAGTTGGAGAAGCTTATTTAGGATATGTCCAAAATTGAACATTGCCTAGGATTGCCAAGATAGTCTCAAGTTTGTAGTTTAGGGCAGCTGGGACCCTCGGAGTTACATTTAGGTTTGTCTTGGATGGTTCTAACTGCAAGCAGTAGCACTATCATTCTAATTTCCAAATAAATTCTTTATTTGCTATTTTACAAATCATTAACTTTTATTTCTATTGTTGCTGGCAGAAGAATGGCTGCTGAGAGGACATCACTATGTGCTCTCCTACTCCGACATGGTTTCTTTTAAAGTGCCACATAATCATGGGACCTTGTACAGTACTTAAAAATCATTGTCACCACCCAGCATTTAAGCAAGTTATCTTCTCCAATGCAGGAGGAAGAGGGGGAGGAGGAGGAGAAGGGGAGGAGGAGGAGGAGGAGGAGGAAGAAGAAGAAGGAGGAGGAGGAG
>BHFT01032600.1:0-22280 GCA_004320025.1 Laticauda laticaudata | reverse complement strand
GGGGATTTTCCCAGGGTCTCTGGTCCATGGGATTTAAAATTATGAGTTTGATGGTCTCTGAGGTCCAAAAGGTTGGCAATCCCTGGATTAGATGACCTACAAGGTCCCTCCCAACCTTGTTATTCGGTTGTTTCTGCGAAATCTCTTCTCCCGCCAGGCCATCTCAAGGTTGTTTGTAGCCATACAAAAAGGCTAGCGCGGTGATTCAAACAGTCCCAAGAGTCGAGAGCCAGCCACCTGTTGAAATGCACAAACGCACACACAACACACTCACACACCCCCAAGGAGAAGGCAAACAAGCGCAATGCTAGGAATTTAAAGCTTCTGGAAATCAGCACAGGGTAAACTTTGCCCAGGTCTGCTAGGCAGCAAAAAAAGAAAAAGTTGTGCCCAAAGCTGAGAGGAAGCCCTGAAAAGAACCTTTGATGGCGAGGAGTCCTGGTTTCCTGCCCTCCCAAGCTGGCAGGCCTCTGTTTCCCCTCACAGTCGGCTCCCTGTTCCAAGCCCACGCTTTCATGCTTCGCATACAAAGATGCAGCCCTTTTACAAACAACCCAGGCAGGGGAAGCTCAGCCTTTCACCTCCCCTACTGGGTTTTCTGCTCGTTAATCAACGCAGCTTTAATGGAGTCATTCGCTCACACACAGAAGAAGAAAAACCGGCAGCCTCATTAACCAAGAAGTAGCTTTCTGGGAAGCAAAACCATTTTTTAAAACCAAAATATCAACTCAGGATACAGCCAAGTTTACCGAGCAAGGAAGTCGTTATTTAGTCTCCAAGGTTTTATTTTTGGGAGGAAGGACATTCAAAAGAGATGAAGATCACGGGTTTCAGGGCCTGCTGGCTTTAGCAAACAGAATGGAACGGAAAGGTTTTTCTCAATCGGAAAGCAGCTCCTGAACTAGGAAGGTACTGGTCATCAGACCGGGGCTGAAATTATGCAAAACCCAAATAGGTTTGGGTGGAAACACTAACAGCTCAGTGATGGTGAACACATTCTGCATGCAGAGAGTCACAGCTTCCTTCCTTGACCTTTTTAGAAGGAAAAAAATTAACCAGCCCCCGATGAAAAGGGCCTTTGCTAGGTAAACAGAGAGAGGGTGGGAGAGGGAGAGAAAGACAGAGAAAAGCACTGAGAAGAAAGACAGAGAGATTCAGAGAGAAAGATGGAAACATACAAAGAAATAAATACAGAGAAAGAGAGGATACAAAGAGAGAGACAGAAACAGACACAGAGAGAGAGAGACAAAGAGAGACAGAGAGAGAGAGAGAGAGACAGAGAGAAAAGCCCCGAGAAAGAGAGAGAGATTCAGAGAAAAAGATGGAAAGATACAGAGAAAGAGAGAGAGAGAGAGGTACAAAGGGAGAGACAGACATAGACATACACAGAGAGAGACAGAGACAGAGAGAGAGAGAGCATCAAAGAGAAAGAATGCACCTGCAATCAAATTTAGAAAAATGTAACTTGAACGCAACTCCTAGGTGCCACAAAAAGATTTACCTCTTTCTTTAGCAAGGTATGGTAGCTAGAGAGAAAAGGAATTAAAAACTATGTGCAAGTAAATGTTTACTCAAGCGCTGAAAGCCTCCTGATGTCCAAGGCCAAACAAGGACATGCCTCCAGTCTATACACACAGCCACAAGTAGTCCAGGCCCTCAGCAGCAAAGCCTGCCCAAGAATGGCCAGAAACCAGAGAAACAACAACTGCAGGTAGCCCAAGCAAGCAATCCAAGCTATATCCTTCTAAGGAAAGAAGATCCACACTTAAGAGACCAGAGATAAAGTTGCTTTCTCGTTCCAAGTCAATGAAAGCCATGTTCTTTCCTTTCAGCATTCCATTTCTTTTACCCTTCCAAAGAATCCGAGCAGTGTATGGCAGTGAATGTATACACGGGTTCTTCTGACTGCCAAATTGTTATTTGCACTGGCAAAATTCCCCATATTTTTTCCCCTCAGGCAAGAGAACAGTAAAGAATAGCTCATTCACCTCCAATTGAGCAGGCTAAGCTTCTCCCACTGTTTTGGAGACTTATTGAACTCCGCAAGATGTTTTAACACGTGGGCCTCTCTGCAGTCAACAGTATTAAGTATCTGGGGGATGCAGATAACTAAGATTCTGAACTGGTCTCTCCACATGTCATCCTTAAGTTGAGGGTGCAAACCAGCACCTGCATTTCCTGTGTCGGATGAAGGGAGTATATCTTTCTCCTTCTTGTCCTGGCCACTTTTGACAGAGGCATGATTGGGAGTGTTTTAACAAACTGCATCCCTGTTTGGTTTGGTGGCCGCAGTGCCTCAGATAGAAAGTCCCTACAGAGAGTGGTGAGGGCAGCCGAGAAGATCACAGGAAGCTTGCTTCCCGTTATTCAGGAAATTGCTTATAAGCAGGGGTGGGATTCTACCAGTTCGCACCTATTTGCACCTATTTCCTATTTGTTAACATTCTAAGCAGTTTTGAGAACTGGTTATTAGAAGAAATTACTGGCCTAATCCTATAAGGAAGGCAGGAAGGAAACATTCTGGTGTTGCTTATAGAAACTGCCTCTCNTCTCAGGAACTTTTCTAGGGGTTTTTCCCCTCCTTTGCTGGTAGTTTGCTTGTGTGGAGTGACCATTCAAAGTTACAACGGCACTGAAAAAAGTGACTGATGACCGTTTTTCACACTTACAACTGTTGCAGCATCCCCATAGTCATGAGAGGCGAGGCGAGGCGAGGAGATGCGTGCCTCAATGTGAGTGATACTGAGTTGGCCATGCCCAACCAGTCACATGATCACCAAGCCATGCCCACCAACTAAGCCACGCCTACAGAACCGGTTGTTAAAATAATTGAATCCCACCCATGCTTATAAGCGCTGTGTGCTTCGAGCTCAGCGCATGATTAGAGACCCCACACATCCACTTCATGGTTTGTTTCTGTGGCTCCCCTCTGGGAGGAGGTTTCAAAGTATTTCTAGCAGGACCACTAGATTCTGTAACAGCTTTGTTCGCTAGGCCAGTGGTGGCTAACTTTTTTTGGCTCCCATGCTGATAAGGCAATGTATGCTGGGCCCTCCCCATGCCCCCTCCACATGCACACGCAATCCCCCCCACACTGCGCATCTCTGTGCATGCATGTGGGATTCCCCCATGCACGCTGAGCATCTCTGTGCATGTGTGCAAGATTTCCCCTGCATGCCATGCATCTGTGCATGTGTGCATGATCCCCCGCATGGACCACACATCTCCACACATGCACACACATCTCCCCGCCTCCCCCCGAGTGCATGCGTGCTGGACACCCCACTAACCTGCTTTCCAGCTCCTTTCTCCTGTGCAGGGCAACAAAAGAAGACCCAGCCAATCAGCTGAGACTTGGGAGGCAGAAAATAGATAGGGATGGGGCCAGTCAGAGGTGGGATTTGCCGGTTCTCTGAACTACTCAAAGTTTCCACTATTGGTTCTCCAGAACTGGTCAGAACCGGCTGAAGAACACCTCTGGACTAGGGGTGACATGATAGCAACTTACCGGCATTTGAGAAGATGCCACCAAGAGTAGTAGCCAGGGTCAACCTATTTTCCAAAGCCCCAGAGGGCAGGACAAGAAACAATGGATGGAAACTAATCTAGGACAGAAGCAACGTGGAATTAATGAGAAACTTCATAACAGTGAGGACAATTTACTAGTGGAAAGGCTTAACTTCAGACATTGTGGGTGCTCCATCACTGGAGGTTTTTAAGAAAAGACTGGACAGCCACTTATCTGAAATTGTACAGGATCTCCTGCTTCAGCAGGCAGCTGGACTAGAAGACCTCCGAGGTCCCTTCCAGCTCTACTCTGATTCTGGTTCTGGTATCCTAGGTGTATAAAGGCAACTAAGGGTTGTGCATGAGTCTCACGTCAAGTGGCAAAGATGATTTTTGTGAAGCAAGGCAGGGATTCAGAGGCAGCTTCCTCAAGAAAGTATCTTGTGGGATGAGACAGCAACTTAACATTTAAGGCAAGAGGTATGTGTCGCAAATGGCTTACCTTCAGATGTTGTGGGTGCTTCATCGCTAGAGGTTTTTAAGAAAAGACTGGACAGTCACTGATCTGAAATGCTATAGGTTCTCCTGCTTGACTAGAAGACCTCCAAGGGCCCTTCCAGCTCAATTGTCAACTCAGTTCCATCTCAGTAGTGGATCTTGGGAGATGATGTCGCTCAAGTTGCCTCTTAGGGAAATAATTTTTGGAACGGGGGATCATGGGATCGATGCTAAAGAAGGCACAAGGCCTAATTGACACATAACTAAGCCATAATGTGAAGGTTTGGGGTTTATGTTTGGCCTCGCATGAGGTATAAACCCAGCAACTGTGATCAGTAATTACTTATGGCTTAGCCATATGTAGTTAAAAAAAAAACTAGCAGAGTGTTAACACTTAATAGCAAGAAGGGAGGCGGCAGAGGGAGCAGAGAGATACAGAAAGAAAGAATAAAATGAAAAAGCAAACGGTGAACCGGTATCATCAGAATGGATGGGCACATATCTTTCCCGTGAATTTGAAATCTAAACATTTGCTGGAAGCTGAAGATCAAACATTCAGACTCACTGAAAAATGGACCCCCATATCTGGGGGAAGAGCCCCCATCCTTGCCTCACCCCTACCGAGTCTTGATTTGAAATCTTAGTCATCTGCAGAAAATTAAAGTTTCTACAATACATGCTTCTCATATTTAACCCCAAAAGAAGTTGACCCTAAATTGAAGGCCTTTCTTTCCTCTTCAAAGTAAGATTAGTAAGATTAGTCAGGGAGAAAGCTTCTATTACTATATAATGAACTAAAGACACCCTGTTCACAATAAATTACTGGGGGGAAGGGAAAGTATCCATCCTTTCAGATAAATGCCACTATCAAAAAGCATTATTTTCCTCCTGAAAAATTCAGCTCTTCTAAACCTTGGTGCAAATCAGGAAATCTTGCCTGAGGCTTGTCAATATTACTTGTGCTCCCTCATCTGGAATAATTCAAATCTTCTCCCTTACCACCATCTCCCTTCAAAGTAACTCAAGAGCATCCCCAGGGAAACAGGGAAATCGTCCTAACTTTCCTGCCAAATTGTCTGTCTTTGAGCTGGCCATGCCACACTGCCAAGCTTAAAACAGGCAAGCTGCCCCGTCTGCCAACCCTGCCCTCTGAATTACAAGCCGCTGGATGGCCACACGCCTGCCACAAAAGACTTGACATTTGTGGCAGGTGTGATGTATGGAAGAACTGTGGAGAAAGCCAATTTGGTCTAGTCTAGCGGTTGAGGCAGCAGGCTAGAAATCAGGAGTTTTGTGAGTCCTAGTCCTGCCTTGGGCATGAAATCTGGCTGGATGACTTTCAGACAATCACCAGGAAACAATGAATTCTAGTCCTGCTTTACCTATGAAAAGCTGTTGGGAGACTTTGGGACAATCACAAGGATAGAGTGAGTTCTAGTCCTGCTTTAGGCATGAAATCCGGCTGGGTGACTTTGGGCCAATCGCCAGGAGACAGTGAATTCTAGTCCTGCTTTAACTATGAAAAGCTATTGGGCGACTCTGGGACAATCACAAGGGTACAGTGAGGTCTAATCCTGCCTTAGGCATGAAAGCTGGTTGGGTGAGTTTGAGCCAATCCACCAAGAGATGCTGAGTTATAGTCCCACCTTTAGGAAAGCTGGCTGAGTGACTTTGGGTCAGTCTCTCTCTCTCAGAGCCCAGCCTATCTCACAGGTTTCTTGTTATATGGAAAATAGGAGGAGGAAGGAGCATTATGTATGTTTGCCACCTTGAGTTATTTATAAAAATAATAAAGGCAAGATAAAAATGCAGACATACAAACAAACAAGGGCATGAACAGACTCTTAGCTGTCAACTACCACAAGAAGAAGCTGTAGGAGCTTAAGGGTGGACTTAGGTATTCCATTTCACCCCTTGGAGCAAGAACAGCTTTTAAAAAATAATAATAAACAGCTGTACATTTGCAACACACACCTCTTGCCTTAAATGTTAAGTGGCTCTCTCATTCCACAAGATACTTTCCTGAGGAAGCTGCCTCTGAATCTCTGCCTTGCTTCACAAAAATCATCTTTACCACTTGACGTGAGTCTTATCCACAACTAATTGCCTTTATACACCTAGGAAACCAGAATCAGAATCAAAATAGAGCTGGAAGGGACTTTGGAGGTCTTCTAGTCCAGCCCCATGCTAGAGTAAAAGCACCTATACCATTTCAGACAAGTGACTGTCTAGCCTTTTCTTAAAAACCTCCAGTGATGAAGCACCCACAACTTTTGAAGACCAGCTGTTCCACTGGTTAATGGTTCTCACTGTTAGGAAATTTCTCCTTAATTTTAGGTTGCTTCTCTCCTTGATCAGTTTCCATCCATTGCTTCTTGTCTTGCCTTCTGGTGCTTTGGAGAATAGCTTGACCCTCTTTGTGGCAGCCTCTCAAATACTGGAATGCTGCTATCATGCCCCTCCTAGTCCTTCTTTTCTCTAGACTAGCCAGATGCAAATCCTGTCTCTGGAGATTCTCAGTCATCCAGATCCTGGTTGTCCCAAAGGTGCTTTTTTTTGAAGAGGCAACTGGACTTTCTGGTTTTTCTTTGAAGACATTTTGTGTCTCATCCAAGAAGATTGTTCAGCTCTGACAGGATGGTGGGGAATGGAAGGATTTATATTCCTTGCAGACAGCTGGTCATTTGCATCCTTTTAGAGGGCCATTAAGGTCACCTGGAGATTTCAGGTTTCAGGGTCATCAGGGCCTCCTGAGTGACGCAAATGGGTGCAGAGCCTTCTTGGAACTGTTGAAAGTTTTTCAGAAAACAGGAACCATTTGCACTATGACCCTGAGGACACAAACCTTCAAGTAGCCTCAATGACTCTTGGATTTATACTCCTTGCAGACATTCTTCCATTCCCCATCATCCAGTCAGAGCTGAAGAAGCTTCTGGGATGAGAAGCAAAACCTCTTCAAGGAAAAACCAGAAAGTCCAGTTGCCTCTTGGGAAAAAAAAGCACTTTGGGGACAAACAAATCCTTGCAACTGTTCTTCATAGGTTTTCATCTCCAGGCTTTTAATTATCTTAGTTGCACTTTCTCTGCACTTTTTCTGAAGTCTCAACATCTTTTCTATAATGTGGTGGCCACATTACAGATGGCAGAAGTGACAACTAGTTTCCCCTCTCCTCCCCTCCTGTTGGGATTATCAAAAGGAGAGGTGTTAAAAGCATTTTACTCCGGCAATAAACAATTCTGAAATCTCAGCATGTCCTGTTGGGAGCTTAAGCCATCCTTTTCAAAGTCTGTCTGCAGAAATTCCCTCCAGCAGTTGAAACAGCCTCTGGGATACCACCCTGAGCATTCAAGGATGGGGGGGGCAGGCTAACTGCCTTGGGGCATCACCTGGCCTTCAGCCTCAAAGATCCTAGGCTGGTTTTTCGGCTAGCCAAGGTAGCCAAAGTGGGGTTAACATGGGACAGTAAGGAGATAGTGACCAACCTCCCTCTATTCTGGGCACAAAGCTGTCAAGGGCAGCAATGCAGGCCAGAACCAGCTGTCCCAAATGTGAATTCAAGCTTGGCTTTTCTCAACCTTCCCACTTTTGACCTGTGATAGTTAGATACAGACAATCAGAGTTGGAAGGGACCTTATGGGTCATTTAATCCAACCCCCCCCCCAAGTGGGAGACCCTACACCACTTCTGACAAATGGCAGTCCAATCTCTTCTTGAAGGTCTCAAGTGATGAAGCTCCCACAACTTCTGAGGGAAACTTCTGTTCCATGGGTTGATTGTTCTCACTGTCAGAACTGTCCAGAAAGTTTTCTCCGCTATTTCCAGTTAAATGTCTCCTTGTTCATTTTCCCATCTACTAATTCCTTGTCTGGCCTTCATGGTGCTTTAGAAAATAGCTTGACCCCCTTCCTCCTCCCTGTGAGGCCCCTCTCAACTATTGGAAGGACTGCTGTCAATGTTCCCCTGGTCCCTTCTCTTCACTAGACTAGCCAGAGCCCCATTTTCCTGTAACGCATTCTTTCATATGTTTTGGTCTCCAGTCCCTAATCATCCTTGGTTGCTTCTTCTCTGCCCATTTTTTTAGAGTCTCAACATCTTTTTTATAATGGGGTACAAAACTGAATACACTAACTCTTCCTCATTATTTTATTTTCCCTTCAACAGACAAGAACCGAGTCCCACAATCCAAATCTTGTTTTTTCTTTTCCTAGGGCTTCTCAGCTTCAATTATCCAGAAGTCAACCAAATTGAAAGCCCTGTTAGAAATACCTATCCCGGAAATAGCCAAGCAGAGTACAAAAGCAGTAACTAAAATGATATATTGTGAAGGGGGGGGGGTTGTCATTCTTTGGTGAACCCCAGAAAACTCCCCACTTTTGCAAGGGTCTTCAATCCCCCCACACATACACAAAGCTCCCAGGAGGGTGTTAACACCAGCAACAAACATAGCATCTTTTCTCTGGGCAAGACCAGGCCAGCCCCATAAATGGATTAAACCTCAAATTGCCCACAGCTGCCACACCTGTCCAGCCCAATTCCCTTCGTCCTGATCTCTACTTCCCTTTACAAAAATCCCCCTTCTCCTGAAAGAGCACCCCTGTGGGAGGGGCACTCTACCCGAACTCCAGGAGAAGAGAAAGCCCACCCCACAGGACCAACCGGTACCACTGACCCAATTCGGAATTTGCAAAGAAAAAAGAAACGGGCATCAGAACGCCAATTCCAGGCGGCGAGAGCCCCAACTGGCTGCTATTCCAGGGCCTGTTTGAGGAGAGGGAAGGGGGAAGGACACGCCACATGTTGCTGGCAGCACCCTGGCACGCCTGCCTCTTGCTCTGGAGAGGAAGCAGAGCTAAGCGAGCGGTTTGCAATGAGACCAAGCCCGGCTTCTCTTGAAAGGCGGCTGGAGCAGAGCCTGAACTCTCCCCCCAGCAGGCGTTTTTTTCCTTCTGCCTTTCCCAGCTCAGCCGTCCAGGCCGGCAGACACACCTGGGAGAGGAAGGAGAACTTGTCTCGACTGGCATTTTCCCAGGCTCGGCACTTCTCTCCCTCCTGCGCTCCGCTCGGGCTGGCAGCGGCTCTGAGCCGGAGGGTTGGGGAGGGATGGGGCCGCCGAGACCGCTGCCCCGGGGTGCGGGGGGGGGGAGGGAGGGAATCCCAAGACCAGCNGGGGGGGGGGGGGGGGGAGGGAGGGAATCCCAAGACCAGCCCGGGAGGACCGCGGCCGAGAAGCGTGCACGGGTCTCGGCGTCCACGCACCCGTGTTGCCCGCCCCCCGGCGGGGATCCCAGCTCCTTGGGAAGAGGCGCTACCCAGCTGAACTTTTCGGGCAGCGACTTGGCCGCGGAGTGAGGCTCCGAGCCAGGCGGAAAGAGGGGACAGATGTGCCTGCGGGGTGGGAAAGGGAGGGGGGAGGAGGCCCGTTTTGCATTCGGCTCCCCTGCGCTCCTCTCCTCCTCCTCCTCCTCCGCCCCCGCACAGCAAATGCCACTCGAGTTGCGCACCTTCCGGAAAACAGCAGCGGCGGCGGCGGGGGGGGGGGGNCCGGGCATGTGACCTGCCTGCTCTCGCCCTCCCTGCCGGGCTTCCCCCCCCCCCACTCCGGCCACCGCGTGCCTTTCTTTCCGCAGATCTGCCCTTCACCCTTCCCTTCCCTTCGCCCGGCCCCGGGGAGCCGAGCCCCCTGCCTGCAGCAAAGCCAGCCCGCGACCACCGGCTCCCCTCTGCCCCGAGGGAAGATCCCCCCCGCCCAGCCCACGCCTGCTTCTCTCCCGGGGGCGCAAAGGCCATCTCCGGGAGCTTTCCGGTCGGGGTCCCTTCCACGGGGCGGTGGCCGCAGCCGCCTGCCCGCTTCTCCCGCGGACCCCTTTCCCCCCGCGCCCCAGACTCACCAGCCGGAGCGAGGAGCCTCCGCGCCGCCACCGCCGGCCCCAGCGCCGCCGCCCGGCTGTCATCTTGTTCGGAGGCGAGAAGGAGGAGGAGCCGGCGCCGGTGGCGGCAGAGAAGGCGAAAGCCGTGGAGCCGTCGGCCGGTCGGGAGGCTGGGAGGGAGGAGAGAAACGGGAGGAGGAGGAGGAGGAGGAGGAAGAGGAGGGAGGGAGGGAGGGAAGAGGCGCGGCCGGCCAGGGCGAGGGGAGGAGAAAGGCAGGCAGGACCCGAAGCCGGAGCCGCGCCTCCTCTTTCTCCGCCACCTCTCGCCTGGAAAGCCTTGCCAGGCTCAGAAGGCGCAAGGCGCATCTCCTGAGCGGGGCCCGAGCGCGCGATCCCCGGGACGGGAGGCGGGAGGTGCTCCCGGAGGGCATCGCAGGGCAGGGGAGCAGAACCCGAGCTTCAGCTCTTTCCCGGGAGCAGGAGAACAAAATGGTCCGGGCATCCCCAAGTCCCCTCCGGCGGGTCTATGGGTGAGGGGGGAAGACAGAGAAGGAAGGGAGGAGAGAGAGAGAAGGAGAGAGAGAGAGGAGGGGAGAGAGAGAGGAAGGGAGAGAAGGAGAGAGAGTAGGGGGGAGAGAGAGGAGAGAGTAGGGGAGAGTAGGGGAGAGAGGAGAGAGAGGGAAGGAGAGAGGGAAAGGAGGGAGAGAGAGGAGAGAGAGAAAGAGAGGAGGGGAGAGAAGGAGAGAGAGGGGAGAGAGGAGGGGAGACAGAGAAGGAGAGAAGGAGAGAGAGAGAGAAGAAGGAGAGGAGGGGGACAGAGGAGAGAGAGAGAGACGGAGAGGAGGTCAGAAAGAAGGAGAGAGAGAGAAGAAGAGAGAGAAGGGGGGAGAAAGGGAAGGAGAGAGAGAGACCTTTCTGATTTAAGTTACAAGTGGGAGGGCGAATCCTATAAGGATTTCCCCGGCCTTTGAAAACAGCTGCTGGAACACTTGCGCGCTTTTTCCTCCCTCTGGATCGCCGCCGCTGTTGAGATCTTTCGCTGCCTCCCAGGGCGCGGGCGGAGCCGGAGCAGCGCCTGCTGGCCGGTCTGTTTGGCCGGGCGACAAAACTGCAGAAGGTCGATCCGCGGAGTCATTTCCATCCATTCCTTTAAAGGTGGAGAACGGGGGTTGCGAGCGGGTGGAACTTCCCTCCACCTTTTCTCTCGGAGATGATAAAAGAGCGCGATCCGAGGCGTTGGTGGGGGGCAGCGGTCGCTGGCTCGGCCCTTGCTGACCTTGGGAAAGGTCGTAGGGACCAGCTGGGTTTGTAAGGGCCAGCTTTTGGAAGGGCCAGCCGCAAAAGCCAGACCAGCAGATGCAAAAATAAAATAAGTTTTGGGAACAGTTGGCTGTTCCCAGCATGAGAATTAGATTTTGTTTAATGTATTGCCACCTTTAAAAACTGTAAAGTCTTATTTAAATCAAGTTCAACTCCTAATGAGGGTTGTCTTCCTGGTCACAATACAAAGCAGAGCTCTCCAAACTTGGCAACTTTAAGACTTGTGGACTTCCAATTCCACAAGTCTTAAAGTTGCCAAGTTTTGGGGGCCCTGATATAAACGTTCTTTGCCCTACTTTAACAATCCAGAGATTTCTTTGTGGTCTCTCATCCAAGGACCAATCAGTCTTCATCTTGTTTTGCTTCCTAGCCCAAGTAAAATAAGCTGGAGGCTGCCACCTACTGAGTGCTGTGGGGTATGGATACCTAAACAGGTAATCCTCTACTTACTATTGGTTTAACAACTATCTGAAGTTGCAATGAAAATAGTGACTCCCTGACGAAGGGGGAGGAAAATCCCACTTTCATTCCAAAACCTGAATTAACATATCTGATTAATTATGATAAACACCATAAATGGCTTGAGAATCCACCATAGGGTTCCAAACTCTTGGTCTATGGACCGCTACTGGTTTGTTAGAACTGGGCACGCAAGCAGCAGACAAGTGTGCAAAGCTACATTTGCAAAAGTGCAGGATTAGGTTGCACGCACAAAATTGTCCCCTCACTGTCTCCCCCCCCCCCCGTCAGAANCCCCCCCCCCCCAGTCAGAAAGGTTGGGGATCTCTGGATTATAGGAAATCAGAGCTTTGAGCTTAGTTGAGGAAGCCCAATTAGATGTGATGCAGATGCTAATTCTCAAGTCTTATGCTCTAAGGCTGGTTGGAATCACCAGAAGGCGAGTGGGTTACTCTGTTATGGATTGCCACCTTAAAAGTCAACCTTCTGAAGCCTGGTGTCACAGACTCCTATCTGAGCTGGCAGTCAACACATTTGAAAGGCTGGCCTACAAATGTTGGTCTGTGGAAATCCATTGACACCTTTCTGGGTCATAATTCTTCTTTCTTTTGAAAGTCTCTGGAAGTTTCTTTGTTGTTAGTTGTCAAGTCGTGTCTGACCCATCATAACCCACGGACAATGTTCCTCCAGCCCTTCCTGTCCTCTACCATCTTCTAGAGTCCATTTAAGCTCAGGCCGACTGCTTCAGTGACTCCATCCAGCCCCCTCCTCCTCTGCCCTCCCCTTCTTCTTCTCTTGCTCTCCATCTTTCCCAGCATTAGGCTCTTCTCTAGTGAGTCCTTCCTTCTCATGAGGTGGCCAAAGTCTTTGAGTTTCATCTTCAGGATTTGGCCTTCTAAAGAGCAGTCAGGGTTGATCTTCTCTAGGACTGACCAGTTGGATCGCCCTGCAGTCCAAGGGACTCTCGGGAGTCTTCTCCAGCACCAGAGTTCAAAAGCCTCCATTCTTTGACGCTTTGCCTTCCTTATGGTACAACTTTCACAGCCATACAAAGCTGTGAAATGGAGCTACCCCTTGCAGACATTGCTGCCATGGTAAAAGGACATATCTCATACCCCCAAAACAGGTTTTGAGAGCACGAGAGGCTGAGGATGTATATATTAACCTCATTACCTAGCAAAGCAGCTGACTTTTCTTTCAAATATGCAAAAAGCTTTTAGAGGCCTTTGAAGCATCAAAGGGATGGTTGCACATTGAAGGAGATGAGATGGAATATGTAAACACAACCAAGTCAATTTCCAAAGCAGAAACATTTCATATCCCTGGTGGATATTATGGGTTCTAATCATCACCCAGAAAGGTGTCAAGGGATCTCTGCAGACCAACACTGGTAGGCCAGCCTTTCAAATGTGTTGACTGCCAGCCTTTAGCTCAGATGGCATTAGAAGGATACCAGGCTCCAGAAGGTTGACTTTTCAGGTTGCAATCCATAAACAGAGTAACCCACTTCCCTTCCTGCAGCCAGGTCCCCTCTCCAGTTTGAGTCTTAGACCATAAACTATGATTTGAGAATGAGTAGCTGCGACACATTTGATTGGGCTTCCTCGATGAAACCAAAAGCTGTGCGTGGCCTTATCAGGTAGACCAGCTAGGAAACAAGGTAGACTAAAAAAAAAAAATGAATAGTTGTAACTAGTTTGCAGACTACCTATAACAGAGTCTGACCCAGCTGAGTTTCTCGTGATAAACCCAAATTGGCCAAGCTACTCTGAACCAGGCTGGCTGGAAGTCCCCTACTTATTCTCCTTTTGATATCACCGTGAGAATTCCTAACTGTGAGGACAATTGACCAGTGGAAGGACTTGCCTTCAGAAGTTGTGGGTGCTCCACCTCTGGAGACTTTTAAGAAGAGACTGAACAGCCACCTGTCTGGAATAGTATATGGCAGAGCAGTGGTGGGATTAAAAAAAATTACTACCAGTTCTGTGGGTATGGCTTGGTGGGCATGGCTTGGTGGGTATGGCAGGGAAAGGATATACTGCAAAATCCCAATTCCTTCCCCACTCCACTAACCTGCTTTCCAGCTCTGTTCTCCTGTGCAGGGCAACCAAAGGAGACCCAGCCAAGCAGCTGGGATTCAATGGGAGGTGGAGAAAAGATGGGGGAGAGGGCAGTCAGAGGTGGGTTTTTGCCAGTTCTCCGAACTACTCAAAATTTCCTCTACTGGTCCTCCAGAACTGGTCAGAACCTGCTGAATACCACCTCTGGGGCAGGGATGTCAAACTCAATTTGATTGAGGGCTGTGGTTGATCTTGAGGGAGGGAATGGGCTGGCATGGCCACTGGGTGGGCATGGCCAGCTTGATGCCACTCCACAAACTGCTGGCATGTTTCCTCTTTGCATTGGGTCGGCTGGGCCAAAGCTACATTAGGTTGATTTCCTTTTGCACTGGGTAGGCTGGGTTGATCTTTCCTCTTTGCTTTGGCCTTGAGATTGAAACTCCTGGAATAGGGTCTCCTGCGTTGGACTAGAAAAGACAGTTACTACCAACCTGCTTTCCATTGAGGACCTGTATACTGCACGAGTCAAAAAGAGGGCTGTTAAAATATCTACAGACCCCTCACATCCCGGACATAAATTATTTCAACTCCTTCCCTCAAAACGACGCTATAGAGCCCTGCACACCAGAACAACTAGACACAAGGAGAGTTTTTTTCCCCCGAACACCGTCACTCTGCTAAACAAATAATTCCCTCCACACTGTCCAACTATTTACAAAGTCTGCATTACCATTAATCCTCCCATCACTCCTTATCATCCATCTCCTCCCTTGGGGCTGTATGACTGTAACTTTGTCGCTTGTATCCTTACAATTTATATTGACTGTTTCTTAGTATGATTTGATTGCTTATTTGTACCCTATGACTATCATTAAATGTTGTCCCTTATGATTCTTGACTCTTGACGAATGTGTCTTTTCTTTTATGTATACTGAGTATTTACACCAAAACAAATTCCTTGTGTGTCCAATCACACTTGGCCAATAAAGAATTCTATTCTATTCTGTTCTATTCTATTCTATTCTATTCTACATTCCATTCGAGGAAGGGACTTCCAAGGTCCCTTGCAGCTCTATTCTGATTGATTGGCCTGATGCCAAAAAAAGGTTTGCTTGTTAACCTTCCATTGTGAGAAAGTCTAACCAAACATTCTTTTTCAAGTAGAATTTAAATTCTTGTTCGTAATTTTCTATTTCTGGGAATAGGTTTATGAAGACGAGCCTGCCCTGATTGGTCTACCTTCCTACTTCCTCCCCTTCCTGAGATCAGCAATGACATTCAAGGCAGCCCTTAGCATCTTGTTCCCCGTGTCAAAGCCCTGACTTTGGAAATGAGCCTCATAAAGGTTTTTATTATTCACCAACAGTGAAATAGACGTTGCAATTCAATTTCATTGCAATAAGCCTCCCAGAAAATAAGATGAGATTATATTTTCATGTCGGCCAGCAAGCAAATATGTTGGGCACAGTTAAATCCATTGCAGGGAAGTTATTGAATAAATCTGGGTCATCAATATGATTGCTATTTCAAATGGAGGTTTATTTAAAGAAATCCAGAATTCATAACCAAGAAAAAGGAGAAGAAAACTGAAAAGCTGGAACCACCAATTTTTGTTCATTGCTGACTTTGATAAGAACTTCCCCAATAGTTTACAGTCTTTAGTTTATCTTGGTTCACACAAAGGGCTTAATCAAAAGGTGAATTGATCAAAACATTGTTTTTCATGACTTATGGTCAGGAGTGGGGTTCAAATTTCTAAACAACCAGTTCTGTGGGCATAGTCTAATTTGTGGGTGTGGCTTGGTGGTCACGTGACTGGCTGGGAATGGCTTGTATGTAAATACTGTAAATATTTATGTAAATATTGAATTTTTATTAAAAAAGAGCAACTTTTACCCAAAATCAGGCAAAGTAGGCAGACAGATTGAGTTGCTCACAGAATCACAGATTTACTCAGAGATCTACTCTTCTGCTATCTGCTACCTGAGTCAGTACCAAAAAATATAAACTAGGAAGGATCAGCTCTGCTTTTAGATTAGATTTCCTGCTTTCTAGCTAATCTAAATCTCCTGGCACAGCTGATAGTCGGAACAGCTGGTGATCAGGGCACAAAAAAGGAAAAATAGCAACTTACCAAAAATTAGGCGAAGACACAATGGAGGCAAATTTGATGGCACACATTCCAGGTAAGGAGTGAGGGGGGGCACAATCATAACATGGCATGATCATAACAACTGGTTCTATAGAACCAGTGCGACCAGGTAGAATCCCATCCCTGCTTATGGTGTAGCACAATATGTGAATCCAGCGTTGACCCAGTGTACTGAATCACATTGTAGTATTGGCTCAGTGTGTGGTATGGAAGCAGCCATTACAGCCTGCTTGATGAACCATAAACAAAGCAATCCATGGTTTAGTATCATGTTTGAATCCGACCTTAGACCTATACCGCACCATTTTGCTAAATCACAATGTATTTTGCTTGGTTCATCTCAGTGCTGCTGGATAGTTCAGCTCTTGTGACTTGGTCATGCCAGAAACCCTGGTTTTGTGTGATAGGTAAATTGGATCTTGGTAGTCTTGTACAGCTGCCTTATTTCAAAGGCAACAAGTATGATGGTGCACTGATGATGTTTCCTAGTTGAGTCATGAAATATCTGCCAACCAAAGTTAGAGAGCACCAAGGACCCCAGAGTCGTCGTCTTCTTCTTCTTCTTCTTCTTCTTCTTCTTCTTCTTCTTCTTCTTCTTCTTCTTCTTCTTCTTCCTCCTCTTCCTCCTCCTCCCTCCCTCCCTCCCTCCCTCCCTTCTATCACTGATGTTCCCTAGTTGGGTTGTGAAACGTCTGGAAGAAAACACCAATGTTAGAGAGCACCAAGGACCCCAGAGGAGCCTTCTTCCTCCTCCTCCTCCTCCTCCTCCTCTTCTTCTTCTTCCTCTTCCTCCTCCTCTTCTTCTTCCTCCTCCTCCTCCCCTTCTAACACTGATGTTCCCTAGTTGGGTCAGAGAGCGCTAAGGACCCCACAGTCCGCCGCCGCCTCCTCCCCTCCAACCTCAGTTCCTTCCAGCACTGATGATGTTCCCAAATTGGGTTATGAAACTTTTGCAACAAAAACTCCTCAGCTCAAAGAGCACCAAGCACCCCTCCTTTCAACCCTGACTTGCAAACATTCAACTCTATCAGAGACAAGTATCAATCCAAACAAACCTTTGTATAGTGCTGGAGACCCTACAAGGACACCTTCCTTCTCCCCCAGGAGAGGTGCAAAGGGTTTCTATTGATGGGTATGCCAGGTATTTTGCCTTTCTATAAATTGATCTGTTTTGTTTAATAAGCATTCCTGGGCCTCAGGCAAAATGTGAATGAGCCTTGGCCTTGCGTTGACCCTCTCTTCCTACCCCTTCCAGGCAGCTGCCTCTCACATTCAGCCATTAATCAGCCAAAAAATCCTGAGAAGTGAGAGGATGTCAAAGCTGTTGATACTCTCATGCTGGGAATAATTTTCCTAATGAATAGGAAGAATTTTCTGCTGTTCCTTTTCCACCCATGATCGTTCGCCTGGCTTGGCATCCCTTTTCCACCGCACATTTTAATAATCTTCTAAATAATTGAACACCTTTCCATAATATATTTAAATATTTTAAATGGCATGACATGCAAATCGTAGTTTGCAGATGAGCAAAGAGAGAAAGGAGCCCTTTTAAAATGGCAATAGAAATAATGAATGCTTCCCTATATGGTAAGCTGGTCCAAAATGCAGGCATTCCTTTCTCTTTAATCCCATTTTAATTTAGCCACTGTAGGTCTTTCAAGTTTTGTATCCTTACGTATGCCTCTGTGCCTTTCCAGCTCCTGGAACTACAATATCAAGAATTATCCTAACTGGGGGAAATGGGAGCTGAAGTCTGGGGGCCACTTGAAGTCATCAGATTAGAGTAAGCTGGTTCAATAAATGTGTTTTTAGAAGCCTGTAAATTGCCAGCAGGTTTACAATCATGAAAACAACTGTTCAAGTTGTGAATATCCCAATTAGCATGTTTAAATATGCATGTGACTCTATTCACCTCCTTGTTTTAACTGGGTTTTAGAAATATCTGTGCAGGCCAGTAAAAAGCCCTTATGGTTTTTCAGCTTATTCAATAAATTCCCTACAATGCGACAAAAGCAGCTTGGCTGCTTGTTGAGAAGAAGGATAAGCAAAAATTCAGTGGCCAGCAACCATATTTGGGGCTGACAAATAGGTAGAGCATAACTGGAGATGGTTTCTTGGCTTTTTAGTTATTGTTGTTGTTATTGGAACAAATTCCAGGCTTTTCAATGCTCCATTTCATCTTTTTTCCACTCCAAAGTGGGAAATTTTCTAGAAAAACATCTTTCCTTTTGAAGAGGAAGAAAGAGAGGAAAAAAAGAAATATCTTCAAAGAAAGAAGCAGCAAAACATTGGGCAAAGAAGATAAGTCAGGCTAAAGGATGGTCAGTTTTGCGAGATGTTCCAAGCAAGTTTATTTAGTGACTCTTCAAAGTTATAACAGCAGTGAAAAAAGTGACTGAGGAGCAGGGATGGGATTCTACCTGGTCGAACCGGTTCTATAAAACTTGTTACGATTTTGTGCAGTTCAGAGAACTAGCAAATCATTCCATTGGCTGTCCTGACCCACCCTGCCCACTCACTCTTTACCTGGCATGCATGCCTTCAAAATTGCCTGCATTTGGTAAGTAACTATTTTTTCCTTTTGTTTCCCCAACCATCAGCTGTTCTGCTGTGCCAGGAGCTTTAGATTAGCTAGAAAGCAAGAGATCCAACAATTTCCTGCTTTCTAGCTAATCTAAATCTCCTGGCACAGCAGAACAGCTGATGGTCGGGGAAAAAAAAAAGGAAAAATAGTAACTTAAAAGCAGAGCTGAACCTTCCTTAGGACGGAAGCTTCTATTTTTCAGTGCAAACTCAGGTAGCAGATTGCAGAAAGTTAGATCTCTGAATGAATCTGTGATTCTGTGAGCAACACAATCTGCCTGCCTGCTTTGCCTGACTTTGGCTAAAAGCTGCTCTTTTTTAAATAAAAAATTCAATATTTACATAAGTATTTATAATATTTACATACAAGCCACACACAGCCAGTCACATGACCACCAAGCCATACCCAGTCAGCAAGCCACACCTACCCAGTCACATGACCACCAAGCCACACCCACAAATTAGGCCACACCTACAGAACCGATTGTTAAGAAATTTGAATCCCACCCTTGCTGTGGGACCATTTTTCACACTGATGACTCTTGCAGCCTCCCCATGGTCAAAATTCAGACGCTTGGCAACTGATTCATATTTATGATGGTTACAATGTCCCGGGGTCTCACTTAACAACTACCGTGATTCACAACCGGGGCAAGAAAGGTGGTAAAACGGGGTAAAGCTCACTTCACAAAGATCTCACTTAGCAACAGAAATTTTGCAGTCAATTTGGGGGTCCTAAAGTCAAGGACAACCTGTAATTTCCAGGAGCCAAGACTGATTCAAGGCATCCCTCCCCCCCCCAAAAAAAAATGCAATCTTGCTAATATTGTGGGATGGAGGTTGGACATTCAGATGGAATGCCATTTCCTGTGGGTGCATTGCATCTAGAAGAGGATTAAATATCACCGGTAATTGCACAGCTTGACATGTGGATTCAATGTTGATAAAAGGTCTTTTTAAAAAAAAAAAGGAAGAGAAAGAAACCACCACAAAAGGCCTCATTGTGTATTCTCTCGTTTCCATAATGTATACAAAGTTTAACTTAGCTTAAAACTGCACGAAAGCAAACCCACAAGATTGTGATGGTCGTGAACTTTATCATTGCATTTCAGCGTCTGGAGTAAACAAACAACTCCGGTCCCAGCTTCCTATCAATGTTATTTTCTCAGCTGTTTTGCTTGCTTTGTATCTTTTCCACCTGGGCTTTGTAGCTTTTTGTGTCCTTTCTCAGCTTTGGCAACTTTTAGGATGGGTGGGTTTTGACCTCCCAGAATTCCCCAGCCAGGCAATTCCCCCCCCCCCCCTTCTCCATGCTGGTGAGGGAATTCTGGGAACTGAAGTCCACAGATCTCAAAATGGCCAAGGCCGGACACCAGTGGTGGGATTCAAAAAAATTTACTTCTGGCTCTGTGGGCATGGCTTAGTGGATGTGGTGTGGCTTGGTGGGTGTGGCAGGGGAAGGTAACTGCAAAATTTTCATTCCCTCCCCACCTCACTAACCTGCTTTCCAGCTCTGTTCTCCTGTGCAGGGCAACCAAAGAAGACCCAGCTGATCAGCTGGGACTCAATGGGAGGCGGAGAATAGATGGGGTTGGTGGGGTCAGTCAGAGGTGGCATTTGCCAGTTTTCTGAACTACTCAAAATTTCCACTACCGGTTCTCCAGAACTGGTCAGAACCAGCTGAATACCAGCTCTGCTCCCACCCCCCACTAACCTGCTTTCCAGCTCCATTCTCCTATGCAGGGCAACCAAAGAAGACCCAGCCCATCAGCTGGGACTCAATGGGAGGCAGAGAAGAGATGGTTGGTGGGCCAGTCAGAGGTGGGTATTTGCCAACTACTCAAAATTTCCGCTACCGGTTCTCCAGAACTGGTCAGAACTGGCTGAATACCACCTCTGCTGGGCACCCCTGTTCTAAATCTTTCCCTGGAAATCACAGGCCCCATTCATAGGACATCAGAGGCTGAGCCAGGCGTGTATTCCATAAACCATGATGAAATAACCCCAGCTTAATGATAATTGCTATGTGGTCTTCAACATTCCAGAATTCCCAAGCCAGCCAGTTCCCCAGATTCTCCAATGCTGACTAAGAAATTTTGAGAATTGAACTCCACAAGTCTTAAAATGGCCAAGACCGGACATCCCTGTTCTAAATCTTTCCCTAGAAATCACAGGCCCCATTCGCAACACGCTCCAATATCAGAGGCTGAGCACCCAAGCTAGGCGTGATTTATTCAATAAACCATGATGAAACAACCCACAGCTTCATGAAGATTACTAAGTGGGCGTCAACCTTCCAAAATTCCCCAGCTAGCCCATTTCCTCTTCTGGCTGGGGAATGGCGGGAGGTTGAAGTCCCCACATCTTCAAAGCTGCTAAGCTTGAGAAACAGGGAGGCTCCCGAGCTTCACAAGCCCATTTCTCAAACCGTTGGGGAATTTAATATTACACCTGCCCAGCAAGCCCACTGGGTCAGCTTCCTTGCAGTTACTAACTCAGTTCCTTTGACAGGTGCATCTTTCTCCAAAGCTGGAGCTGCTAGCGCATTGGCAAGTTTAAAACAGGTAGATCTCAGCTACCTACAACACTGCCTTGCATTGCAGTTCCTCTCATTAACTTTCGTGTGAAACCTGGGACTAACACCAATTCTGAAAGGTAAAAATGACAGTGCAGGCAGGAGCGTTCAGGGAGAGGAAGGAAGTGACCCCTCCAAAAATCAAGAAAGGTGACTGCCCACAGGTGATGAAAAAACCCATCCCTTTTTTTAACATGCATCGAGGAAAAACCCAGAGGTGGTATTCAGCTGGTTCTGACCGGTTCTGAAGAACTGGTAGTGGAAATTTTGAGTAGTTTGGAGAACCAGCAAATCTCACCTCTGACTGGCCCCACCAAGCCCCCATCTCTTCTCCGCCTCCCATCGAGTCCCAGCTGATCAGCTGGGTCTTCTTTGGTTGCCCTGCACAGGAGAACGGAGCTGGAAAGCAGGTTAGTGGGGTGGGGAGGGAATGGAAATTTTGTAGCATCCTTCCCCTGCCACGATACCAAGCCACGCCCACCAAGCCACGCCCACAGAACCGGTAGTAAAAAAAAAAAATGAATCCCACCACTGGTTAAAACCATCCTAGCTTTCTGTCACATGTCCAGGTAGTCCTCGACTTTAGGACCGCAATCGACCCCCCCCCCAATGTCCATTGTGAAGCAAGACAGCAGCTAAGTGAGCTTTCTCTCCCCAGGTTACACCCTTCCTTGCCACTGTCATTAAGGGAATCACTGCAGGTGTTAAGTGAGTCACTCAATTGTTAAGCAAATCTGGCTTCCCCATCGATTTGGCTCATCAGACAGCCGCAAAAGGGTATCACCCATGGGCCCCGGGATGCTGCAAACCATCATAACTACATGTCAGTTGCTAAACATTTTGGATTTTGGTCATGTTACCATGGGGATGCTGCAGTGGTCATGTGAGAAACAGCTACAAGTCGCTTTTTCCTGTGTTGTAACTGTGAACAGTCACTAAATGAATTGTTATAAGTTGAGGACTGCCTGTATACATAGAGAGAGAGAGAGAGAGAGAGACTTGAAAGCAGACCTTCTCTGCTGGAACATGAAGTGCCTAAGATTTTTTAAAAAGGAGGTGATGGAGGAATGGAATCCGGGAAGGTAGCTTTCTCCAGCCACTTTTTTACAGATTAACAGAGTTGGAAGGGACCTTGTAGGACATCTAGT
The DNA here is from genome assembly GCA_004320025.1 of Laticauda laticaudata. Taxonomy (NCBI): domain Eukaryota; kingdom Metazoa; phylum Chordata; class Lepidosauria; order Squamata; family Elapidae; genus Laticauda; species Laticauda laticaudata. Next base: position 110 of record BHFT01032600.1, on the reverse strand, counting down.
CCCCCCCTCCCCCGTTCAAGCAGGAGACCCAACATCATTGCTGACAGAGGGCAGTCCAGTCTCTTCTTGAAAGCCTCCAGTGATGAAGCTCCCACAACTTCTGAAGGCAA
>BHFT01032599.1:0-22817 GCA_004320025.1 Laticauda laticaudata | reverse complement strand
CTCTCTGTGGCAGCCCCTCAAATATTGGAAGACTGCTATCATATCTCTCCTGGTCCTTCTCTTCACTAGACTAGCCAGGCTCAGGTCCTGCAAGTGTTCATCATATGTTTTAGCCCCCAGTCCCCTCATCATCTTACCACATGCTTGGCTGAACTAGAAATCCCATTGCCCACAGCCCAAAAGAACAAGGATCTTCCAGGATTCCCAAGCACAGAACCTCTTGGTGCAGAATGAGATGATTCACACACACCCCCCCCACAGCATAGATTAGTTAAAATGACCAGGTTGTACCATGCACTCAACCGGGGTCCAGTTCACACATAATATTAACTCTTGCACTGTAATTGACAAGCCCCTAATGACAGGGTTCGGTCATTGCATTAAGCTGCGAGCAAACCAGCTGATTCGTGCATTCTTTTTTAAAAAACATGCGTGCGCACTGGTCAAGTCATATCATTAACATGCCGATGATGTTGCTTCTCGGTGAGATGGCAGGTCTGTGTCTGCCCTACAAAAATCCACCGTGCATCCTAATTTTGCACAGCTCCAACCTCTGCTGCTTTCTTAGAAGTTTCCAGCTTCTTCCTCCAATACCTAATGACCTCATTTTATGTATAGGTTGGAGAATTAAACCTTGAGTGCCCTGGAGATGCTCACTGAGAAATGCCCTTGAAAGGGGAATTTATTTATTTATTTCCAGACCCGTTTCCTCTTTCTTCATTCAGGTGTGCAAGCCTAGAATCACTGGACTGGAAAGCATCTTGAGGTCCTGTAGCTCACCCTGTCTTTCTTGTTTCAAGCTGGATGGGTACCCTCTAGACCAATGGTCGCCAACCAGTGGGCCAGGGACCACTGGTGGTCCATGAGAAAATTTTGGTGGTCCACAGAGAAATGTCACCCCCAAAGCAATTTAATCCAGGACTGCATGGGGAACACAAGGCGTGCACCCGCCACATGGCCGTTGGAAACACCTAAAGGCTTGCATCAACTCTGCAACTTTCCAAACAACTGCAACAAACAAGGTAGTGAGGGGAAGGGGGAAGGGTTGCGAGGGGGAAATTGTGCGCCCACCTCGCCCCAGGCACCTGGCCTGCTGCTTCCTTTGCTGTTTTCTTCCTTCTTTGCTATTGGCTACATGCAATGGAAAGCAGCAGAAGCTCTTCTCTTTCTTCGGCCCAAACTCCACCAGAATGAGTCTTTGGGGACCCTGCAGAGTGCCTCCTGCACTAAGAGGGCTTCACCGCATTCTGAGCAGGAGGCTTGGGAGGCAGAGGAAGAACAGATATCTCGGCTTGCTTTCCTTGCCCGAACTGAAAGTCTTCTTCTCTCTTCTCTCTCTCACCTGAGAAGGGAGCTGGAGAACGGTAACTTGTGATCCCAAATAAGAACGATTGGATCGGTAGAAAATGTGGGGGTGGCGGAATTTTCCTGCAGACTTTTTTTGGTGGGGATTTTCCAGGATCTCTGGTCCAAGGATTTAAAAATTAGTGAGTGTTGGTTCGCCCTGAGGTCCAATAAGTTGGCGACCCACTGCTCCTAGACAATTATGGGATCCCAGTCCCCAGAATTGCCAGATCAACTAAATGCATGGTCTTGTTATTGGTTGTGTTGTTTGTTAGAATCCATATAATTTCTTATCAAAAAGAACTGTATACAAGATTAAAAACTACAGAAACATAAGAAATTTAGAAAAAAAAAGATAGAAGAAAATTGAAAAATAGAGAGAAAGGGAGGGGAAAAATATAAAGAAGCTACTTCCAATATTCCTTTCAACCCTTACCAATGTGATTACTACCATTTCTGCCTTCCCAAATTATATGACATGGATCCTTTCTTCCCATAAACAACCATTTTTCACTACTAAATCCCAAAATCAGCAGTTAATTTTTGACCATTTTTAGAAGGAAAAAAAATCCATAAAGGCCTTCCAATACTCTGGTTTTGTCCTCCCTTTCCAGTTGATTCCCACTGATTTAGCTGCTTTATTGACCCTTGAATAAAGAGATTCTCTTTAAAGCAAGAGAGCCGAGTTCTCTTGGGAGCCTCTTTTGCTATGCAGAGATCAAAGTGGAGAGCGGAGCAAAAAGTCTTTGGCAAAGCAATTTACAGCAATAAAATTCAAGGGTCTCCTTCCCATTTCCAGAATCCTTCCCATGTCTGCATCTGCCTGACTATTTCCAAAATTGTCTTTTTAGCAAGAAGGTCTCCGATGCTTCTAAATAGACAGTTTTCTCTTGGCCATACAGCTCTGTTTCCTTATCTGACAGATCATTCCATTAAGGGCCTGGAACCAGAAGGATAATCTGTTGGCATGTATATCTGTATATCTGCTTCTCACAAATGTCCATGATATAGTTGGCACTGATGATTACTCTGGCCACAAACCCAACGTTAATGGAGAAAATCTATCTACTTGGTCACTGAGTCAACAATGACCGAATGGCACATAAGCAAGCAAGCAAGAAGCCAAGCTTTTGCTCATGTCAATCTTTTCCAAAATGGCTTGAGTCCTTTGATTTAATTTTATCATAATGTATAGGAATTAGATCACCCAGGTTTTGCCATGGGTGCCCTCTTTTCACAGATCACAATAAAGACTCATAGGTCTCTTTCACCTTAACTCCTGGTTACTACATGAATATATCCATGGAGTTCCCTTGGAATCAGTGCAAATAGGTACCCTAGGACCTGAGGATGGATGGATAGATAGATGGATAGATAGATAGATAGAGAGAGAGAGAGAGAGAGACAGACAGACAGACAGACAGACAGACAGACAGACAGACAGACAGACAGATAGACAGATAGAATTTTTTATTGGCCAAGTGTGATTGGACAGACAAGGAATTTATCTTTGATGCATAAGCTGTCAATGTACATAAAGAATAAAATACATTCATCAAGAATCATAAGATACAACACTTAGCAATAGTCATAGGTTACTAAATTTAATTTCCTGACAACATTCTATGAATAAATCTAACCTGCCTGCCCTTCCCTCTCTCAAATCCCACCTGAATAGCATCTACCCAGGGGAATGGAACAATTTGCCACTTCCAACTCACTATGGCAAACTCATCATAGCCAATTCACCATGGCCATCGTCATGGCCAACTCACTTTGACCAACTCATCATGATCAACTCACCATGGCCAACTCACCATGGCCAACTCACCATGGCCAACTCACCATGGTCAACTCATCACAGCCAACTTGCTGCAGGACAACTCACTGTGGGACAACTTACCATGGGTCAATTTATCAGCAGTATAAAGAATGAGAAAAAAAATGATAAAGAACGAGAAAAAAAAATATTGTCAAAGAAAGAAGCTGCAAAAGATTGGATGAAGAAGATAAGGCTAAAAGACTGTCAACCTTGCGAGGTGCTCCAAACAAGAAATACAGGTTGTCCTCAACAACCTGTATTTCTTGTTTGGAGCACCTCGCAAGGTTCACAATCCTTTAGCCTTATCTTCATCATCCAATCTTTTGCAGCTTCTTTCAACAATTGGTTTACCGATGTACAACTGAACAATTGGTTTACCGATGGACAACTGAAAAAAGTATATTGGAAAAAAGTGACTTATGATCATTTTTCATACTTACAACCACTACAGCTTCCCCAAGGCCACATAAGCAAAATTCAGATGCTTGACAACTGACTCATATTTATGATGGGTGCCGTGCCCCAGGTCATGTGATCCCCTTTTGCAATCTTCTGAGAAGCAAAGTCAATGGGGAAGCCAGGTTCACCCAATAACCATGCTGTTAACTCAATAATGGCAGTAGTTCCCTGAACAAAGGTGGCAAGAAAGGTTGTAAAATGGGGCAAAACTCATGTAACAATTTAGCAGCAGAAATTTGGAACTCAATTGAGCTCATATGCCAAGGACTACCTGTACAATCGAAACTGCTAGATCTACTTAATTAAAATAGATGTTATGGCCTGCCAGCTGTCAGTGGAACTGGTGGCAGACTCAGACAATGAGGAGGTTGGGGGGGAACTTGGGCCAGTCCTGGAGTCTGGGGAAGGCTCTGATGGATGCTCTGAGTCAGAAGCAGAGATAGGGCCAGGGCTGTCCGACATTTCTCAGCTGCTTTCGGAGTCGGAGATAAGTGGGGAAGAAGAACAGCTGGAGCCTGTTCCAAATGAGCATATGTGCAGAGCTGTCAGGAGAGGAGAACAACTAAGGAACAGGGGCCGTCTCAGAAGGAAAGGCACACATGGATGCTGAATGGCCTCTCTCTGGGGAATAAATAGAAGGGGAATGGTGGTTTCAGGACAGAATTAGTTCCTTCCTGCCTCCTTTCCAGGAATTAATTTAGAGCTTTGCTGACTGGAAGCTATCAGCCTGGCAATTATCCAAGGTCTGATAAGGTCTGTTCTTGCACTTAACCCTTGGAAGGATTATTGCCAGGACTTTTCTGTGTATGAGTGCCATGAATTCACAGTAACTAAATAAAGAGGGGGTTTTCAAGACAAGGAGTCTGTTTCTTGGTTCTGCTAAGCCTGGGTCAGAACAATAGAATTTTGCAAGGTTGAAAGTTGATCTCTCCCTCCCTGCCTTTTACAGAACCAGCTATGGCATGTCTCCATTGCCTACAAAGGTCTTAATCATTTAGAAGACAACCCAACATCGGAGGCAGATGGTAGGAGTAAGGGTAGTGTTATAGGTTTAGTATCTGTGTGCTCCTCTGCTCTTCAGCAGATGACTCTTCAGCTTGAACAAGAGTTGACTTCTTATTTTGCCTATCCATCCTTCTCTCTAAGGAGGCCTTGTGTGTCAACATGGATTTCTTCCTCCTGGTTTCACTGTCAAACTATGCATCCCAGCAAAGCACCACTTCTGCCAAGGATCTTTGTCTCTAACCTCTTTGCATCAACATTAGGAATTCCAACCCAATCTGGCCTCCTTTGAGGCTCCTTTTCATCTCCAACATTTGACATGCTTGCTCAGCCTTGCCCAAATCGCCAAGTTGTCAGTGAAAATGCTCCAAGAGACCAACCGCTCTCACCCGATGAGGTTATTTGGGTTATTTGAAGCTTGACATTTGTCCATGTCTGTTTTTCAAGTTATATTTATTTTGTCTGGTTCCAATAACCATCCCAAGATTTTTCAACGGCCTCTGTTGGGTTTGTTTCAACCAATCACATCATTTCTCTAAACCAGAGCTATCCAACCTTGGCAAACTTTGAAGACCTGCGGACTTCAATTCCCAGGATTCCCCAGTCAGCTGACTGAAATTCTGGAAGTTGAAGTCCACAAGTCTTAAAGTTGCTAAGATTGCATACCCCTGCTCTATATGATTGCTGATTATAGCTTCTGGGTCAATATAATTAGCACCCCATTACTCAATCGATGTAAACTTTCAGAAACACAATGGATACTTCGAAAGCTTAACTTTCAAATTGAGTCTAACTTTGTAAATTGAGATTTCTTTCATTCTGTGTCTTTAATTCTGCAGTGGTTCTCAACCCGTGGGCCACAGATCCCTGTAGAGCCACAATGTCATCATAGGGGGTCCACGAAGGCTTGAAGAAATGTTATGATTTAAATCTTGGGGTCCATGGCTGTGGTCTCTGGCCCCCAAACCAGAGGTGGTATTCAGCAGGTTCTAACCAGTTCTGGAGAACTGGTAGCGGAAATTTTGAGTAGTTCAGAGATTGGCAAATAGCGCCTCTGACAGGCTCCGTCCCCATCTCTTCTCTGCTTCCTGAGTTCCAGCTGATCGGCTTGGTCTTCTTTGGTTGCCCTGCACAGGAGAATGGAGCTGGAAAGCAGGTTAGTTGGGTGGGGAGGGAATGGGGATTTTGCAGTAATCTTCCCCCAGGAGTGGGGAGGGAATGGAGATTTTAAAGTATCCTTCCCATGCCATGCCCACCAAACCATGCCATGCCCACCAAGCCATGTCCATAAAACCAGTAGTAAAACTTTTTGAATCCCACCACTGCTATGGATGCTTTAGATTAGACAAATTATGGAGGATGACATGAACAATGGCTATCATGATGACAAGGCATTGTATCTTAAGTACCAGAGGTGGTATTCAGCGGGTTTTGACCAGTTCTGGAGAACCGATTGTGGAAATTTTGAGTAGTTTGGAGAACCGGCCAATACCACCTCTGACTGGAGATTTTACAGTATCCTTCCCCTGCCACACCCACCAAGCCATGCCCACAGAATCCATAGTAAAAAAAAGATTGAATCCCACCACTGTTGAGAAGCACTGCTTCACCCATCTAATTCGTTGGCCAATTCAACTACTTCTACTCTTGATAATATTTTTTAACTTCTCAAGTGGTAAAAAAGACCCAGGTCTTTCCTTTCAAATTCTTGCTTGGGATCTCTAAACAACACTGCCTGCATTCAAGTGAGGGATTCTGTGCCATGACGGAATCTTACAAAAATATCTCCTTTGTGTACAGGGCGATGTTTTTCTTGGGATGGCATAGCCAGACTGTGAGTCTTGCCATTTAGAAAGACCCAACTTTCTTGGGCTTATTTCTCGAATAACAGCAGCCTTTTCATCTCATTGGGCTTGTTTGAATGTTATCCTTATGGTTGAAATTGGTTTTTTCTGGATGTGGGTGGGGTGGGGATATGTGATGATCCAGGATGGGATACAAAATGAACACTGTCACAGAAAACAGGTGAAGCCCCTTTTATTCCTTCACTTTGCTTCCAAGCTCCGAATATTCTTGATGGAAGACAAAAAACTCCCACNCTTCACTTTGCTTCCAAGCTCCGAATATTCTTGATGGAAGACAAAAAACTCCCACACAAACAGTTACAAGAAGGAGGAAAAAAAACAACACAAATTAGGCAAGATAAGGGCTGGAGGAGGTCCACAGATAACAGAACACACACTGGGAGGGACGCCAAACTCCGAGAGGAACCATAAACTAGAGATATTTCCACGCTTTGTTTCCAGCACTTGCCCATACACATGTCTGTCCCCTCACTCAGTTGTCACAGCTGCAGCTCTTGAAGAGGATCAAGGCCCTCTCCTCCTGAGTAGACCACATCTCTCCCTTATCCTCTCCTCCCTGCATGCTCTAGGATGGAGAGGGGGTGGGCTTGGTTCCTCCTGTGACTGCTCAGCCAGCCTCTGCCCTTCCCCAGCCTCCTCCACAACCTCCGGAGCCAAACTTCCACTCCCTGTCAGCTGTTCCTCCTCTCCCTCAGAGTCGGTCTCCACCAGGGGCATGACAGGGGGAGGGCTTGGCTTGCTTTTATGATCTCTTACAGGTTTTGTAAGCTGCTTTTGGGGTCCTTTATAATCCAGACATCAGGATTATTAGGGCTTTTGATGTTTCGGAAGATAAGGCTGCCTTTGCTAAATAAAACTCAATTTAAGAGCCCATTCACATCATGTCATTGACACCTCTCACACACATCTGACTTTTTTAAAATGTACCTGGGCTCTTCAAATCCCAGCTCCTGGATTTTGCATCCTGCTTCTTTTAACAGTCAGGGAAGGAGGTCTTTCAGATGCAGCACCCCCTGTGGTTCATAATATTATCTTATATCCTGTGACACAGCAGAAAAACAACAGGATTATGAGCATGACTTAATCTAGCGAGCAATTCTCGCTCCTGAAAGAGATGCAGCTGGCACACTCCTGCCTATCTAAATTAAAATTAAAATCTCACCATCTTCAGGCTGGAAAATGTAGGGGAAGCTGAAAGAGAGGTGATGAATCAACTTCAAAAAAGGAAAAGGTGATAAAAGGTTTATATTCTGGATACTCTGCTTTTTCCTCTGAGCATAGAGGTAGTCTTTGACTTATAGCTATTTGTTTCGTGTCCATTTGAAGCTGGAACAGCATTGAAAAATGTGATTTTATGCCTGGTGCCTGATATATGCCTTTTATGCCTGGTGCTTGACCATCACAGCATCTCCAAGGTCATATTATCAAAATATTCAAGCACTTAGCAACCAGCATGTATTTATGATGGTTATAGCATCCCATCATCCTCTGATCACCATCTGTGACCTTCCCTTCGGACTTCCAACAAGTAAAATCAACAGGGGAAGTGGGATTTGCTTAATGATCATATAAATTCACCTGAACAGCTGCCATTAACAACTGGGGGGAAATGTCCTGAAAATAGGCATGATTCACTTAACAACCAACTTGCTTAGCAACAGAAATTCTGGTCCCTACTGTGATTGTAAATCAAGGATTACATCCATCTACTTTTCACTCGCTCTATCCATTCACCCTTCTTCTTCTTCTTCTTCTTCTTCTTCTTCTTCTTCTTCTTCTTCTTCTTCTTCTTCTTCTTCTTCTTCTTCCTCTTCCTCTTCCTCTTCTCCTTCTCCTCCTGTTTCTTCTTTTTCTTTCTACTCCTACTCCTCCTCTCTTTCTTCTTCTCCTTTTCTTTTTCCTTCTCCTTCTCTTTTTGACTGCTTCGGGTGTCAAGGAAAATACAAAGCTCAGATTCTTCTTTTTCTAGAGGCCTCAACCATTGTTAATTGATGTTGTTGTATGGGTATTTCATATGTTGTCTCTCCATCTTCTTCTGGGTCTCCCTCATGTTCTTTGACCTGTTCTCTTTTTGTATATGCCTTGCACAGTATGGAATTCCACAACATCCTCTTCAGGTGAGCAAACCACTTTATTTGCTGTTTCTGTGCGTAATTTAAGATTGGATCTATCCTAGTTTCTTTCTCTTATGGTCTCATTTCTTATTTTATATCTTCTGGTCACTTCATGACACATAAAAATAAATAATTTTCATGGAATCTGATGCTACACTTAGCATTTTGCAAAAGATGTCATGTTAGTTGGTGTCTCATCTCTTTGTCCTTCCATCCAAGACACAAACATAGAAAGTAGAAAGTTTACAATTAATGGACTGTGCATTCTGCTGCTATGAAGAAACTGGCCCTCTCCTTTGAATCTTCCTCCCCGCCAGCTAATCAGTGGAAGAGTTTTGGATTTGGACAAGTAATGGGTTTAATTTTATGTACTCAACTCTGCCGCTCTGCCAGACCAACACAGATGGAGCACTGGCCTTTTGGCTTTCCTTAGGAAGTCCTCCAAAATGGGCTCTTAATAAAGGTTCCCCAAAGGCCAAAACCTGACATGGTGAAAAATGAAGCATCAAAACCAGCTTATAACAAACACACACAATTCTCAACCTTTTCGTTTAGGATTAAAGCAATGAAAGGTTTTGAAGAACAGCCACTGCAGTTTGTAAATAGCCTTTTGTAAATCGCCCCAGTCCTGCTCCTCCTTCCAGCTGATAGTTTGGGGTTTCTGTTTTAATATGCGGTGAGGACAGGCAAGATGAGCTGCAATTCTCTCACAGTGTGTTCTGTTGTGTAAAGAATGCAGCCCAGGTGAAACTGCTTCAACCCATGTTGTCATCTCTACAACAGTCTTCCAGGTGTGAGGTAAACTAAATGTAGTGGAAGAACAGGCTGAGCTGGAAGGCAGAGTTAAACATGTCATAAGTTTGGAGTCATTGCGTTGCCACAAGAAACTCACGTCTAGTTTCTGGTGAATTCTGCTGGCCTTCATCAATCTAGTTTTGATCGTTTGTTGGCTAGATTCTTGTGTGTAGGTAGCAATAATAAACCATTCTGTGCTTTGAACTCAACAAATGTTCCTGGTTATTTGCGCCTAACATTGAAGTGCATTCCCTATAGGAGCAATAGAACTAAGGTTGGAACCCTTCCCATGTAATCAAGCTTCTAATAAGGAGTTACGACAAGATATTCTTCCAGAATGTGACCCAACCTGAATTAGGTTGTGATCTTCTGTTTCCCCCATCCCTTAAATCAAAACAGAGGCTGAAAGGGCTATTTACAGTTGGAATAAAGTTCTTCTTGATACCCAGGAGAAGTTTATTCTCATTGGAAATAACCAAGCTCACCAAGTTCTCTGGGATCTTTCCTTTCCTTCCCTTATGAGCAGGATGTTGGAGTCCTAGTGGACAATCACTTGAATACGAGCCAGCCGTGTGCAGCAGCTGCCAAAAAAGCCACCACAGTTCTAGGTTGCCTTCACAGAGGGATGGAATCAAGATCATGTAAAGTGTTAGTACCACTTTATAATGCCTTGGTGAATCCACATCTGGAATACTGCATCCAGTTTTGGTCACCACAATATAAGAATGATGTTGAGACTCTAGAAAGAGTACAAAGAGCAACAAAGATGAGTAAGGGACTGAAGCAGTGATGGGATTCAGCCAGTTCACACCAGTTCGGGAGAACCAGTTGTTAATTTTCTGAGGAGTTTCGTGAACTGGTTGTCGGAAGAAATCATTAGGGCAGAGAACCGGTTGTTAAATTATTGGAATCCTACCAGTAGACTGGAGACTAAAACATATAAAGAATGGTTGCTAGAACTGGGTAGGTCTAGTCTGAGGAAAAGAAAGATTAGGGGAGACATGATAAGAGTGTTCCAATATCTCAAGGGATGCCACAAAAAAGAGGGAGTCAAGCTATTCTCCAAAGCACTAGAAGGCAAGACAAGAAGCAACAGGTGGAAACTAATCAAGGAGAGAAGCAACTTAGAACTAAGGAGAAATTTCCTGACAGTGGAACAACTTGCCTCCAGAAATTGTGAATGCTCCAACACTGGAAGTTTTAAAGAAGAGATTGAACAACCATTTATCTGAGGTGGGGTAGGGTTTCTCTGTCTGAGCAGGGGGGTGGGACTAAAAGACCTCCAAGGTCCCTTCCAACTCTGTTATTCTATTTACTGATGCCTTTACTGCTTGGGTGCACATCCCTTTCATTCTGCAAATCAGACATTCTTGGACCCCATGAGAGTTTTTTTTCTGTTATCAATAATAAATGCGATCTGTATCAAAGGAAACTTCGCTCCCATTGCCAAGAACAGGCACTTTGGTTATGGGAGCCCAAGGGAGCTTTCACCCCATTGCAAACAGCTCTTTAACTGGTGCCAAGGGAGTCTTCTTCCCATTTCAAAGAGTAAGTTCAAAGGAGGGGGCGGAACAAGGGAACCTCGTATAGAGGCAAAAGAAGTAAGATTTGCTCTCTTGAACTCTCAAACCAGAGCAATAAAGCTGGTGAGAACTCAAATAAGAAAGATGTCAGAGATTCATAGATGGTCTATATCTCTCTTCATGCAAAACATGACAAGCACAGTTGTCACAACCAATAGCATCCTGCTAATTGTTTAAGAACTGAATCTACCATCTCCATATCAAGACAACACAAGTCGATAGCTGTAGAACAAATGATTGGTGCTCTAAGCATTGAGGCTCACTTCTCCTGTCAAGTGTCTCACAAACATCGAGAAAATTTCACAATCAGAGCTCACATTTGGTATAAGCTGACTCTAACACACCATGGTTGTGTCAGATGGAGAATCTCGGGTTAAGTTCCAGTTAAGATAATTTATTGTTCATGCCTACAGACAGGAACCTAGTCAACTAAAGGTTAGCACTAAATTGGTGCCAGATAATGAACAGAATGGATTTGGGAATGTAATGATTCTAGATTGATTCCTCTCTTAACTCCACCCACCAGGCTCTGCTACTTCTCCTACAGGTTGTAGCTCAAAAAGAAGGTGCACATGTAAAGCACCTTGGCCCCAAGTGCAGTTTACAATAGATGAGGTTGAACACACAATATCTAATAGAAAATATAATGGTTCTGTGTATCTGATGAGCCCCAATTTAAAAAAAAAACCCAGTTTTTTTTTAAATTAAAAAACAGGGACATGATGGCTCAGTGGCTAAGATGCTGAGCTTGTCAATCAGAAAGGTCAGCAATTCAGCGTTTCGAATCCCTAGTGCTGCATAACTGAGTGAGTTCCCGTTACTTGTCCCAGCTTCTGCCCACCTGGCAGTTCAAAAGCACGTAAAAATAATGCAAGTAGAAAAATAGAGACCCCTTTGGTGGGAAGGGAACAGCATTCTGTGCGCCTTCGAAGGCGATTAGTCGTGCCAGCCACATGTCCATGGAGTGATGGGTAAAGCTACAGGAGTATATCCTAACTGTCCAAAAGAAAAGATTGCAATCAGGACTAGATTAGATTAATCTGGTCCTGGTTGCAATAGATTACAGCCCGGCTCCTCACTTGCATCCTGCTGCTCTCCATCCCTTGAATTAAAATAATAATAAAAAACTAACAGTGAAAATTAATATCACATCTAGTTTAAAGACCAGCTCTTAGCTTTTATTGTGCTGATTGTTTGTCAAGTCAAGAAACTAGAGCTACTTGTAAACAACTAGGGCAGTGATGGCTAACTGTTTCGCCACCAAGTGCCCAAAATGCACCCATGCGTGTGCACCCCCAAAATGCAATATACATGTGTGACCCCCCCCTGCCCCCATGTGTACAACCCCCTGCCTCTGCACATGTGTGCATAATCCCATGTGCTGCCCCGCTCCTGCACTATGCCCCCACGTATGTGCATACAACCTCAGGTCGCAGCAGAGACCTGAAGATCAGCTGCCCAGTGAGAGGCACACACACACGAATGGCGGAGCTGATTGGGGCAATGGCTTGTGTGCCCAGAGAGAGGGCTCTGTGTGCCATCTCTGGCACTCTGCCATAGGTTCACCATCACACAACTAGAGTAAGCAACTCTAGTTTATTTTCTCTGCCTATGTTACAAGAATTTTCCCAGACTGCTTGCCTTCTCTTGGGAACGACCAGATAAGGTTTCATGGATCTTGGGGGATTATGCCTCTTGAGGCTGTGATTCCAAGCTGGGTCCCTGCTTGACCTCTCCTTCCAGCTTAACTGGCAGTTTCCCAACCTTGTTTGAGCCTTCAATTCAGCATTCAAGGGATGCACCAAGAGATTAGAGAAAAGGTCTGCACACTATGAACATCTACAATTTAGATGCTGTCCAGTTAACTGCTTCCTTCTCCAGAAGTGAAGAAACCAACAGGATGAAAAGGATGAGATCAAGGAAAGATGCCCAGTGAAAGACCAAACAACTCAAGTCCAGGCAGCTTATCTGAGCATCTCCTCTTCATTTGTTATCATGAGCTCAGAGCTTTTATCAAAATGCATGATTCACTTCTGTCATGACCCATGAAATAAAACCCAAATGCTGATGAATAAAGTATGATGCACAATTTATTTCAAGACAGAAGAAGGGTCTGCTGTAGATTTGGGATGAGGGCAATGAAAAACGACTGTGATAAAACATTCATGCATGTTAATTCAGACTTCCTTTTTCATTCTCTAGGTTGGCCGGACCAACAATCTAAGCCAATCACTTTGCCGTTCTGAAGGACCCACAGTGGTGGGATTCAAAAAAATTTACTACCAGTTCTGTGGGCATGACTTGGTGAGCATGGCTTGGTGAGCATGGCAGGGGAAGGATACTGAAAAATCTCTATCCCCTCCCGACTCCTGGGGGAAGGTTACTGCAAAATCCCCACTCCCTCCCTACCCCAGTAACCTGCTTTCCAGCTCTGTTCTCCTGTGCAAGGCAACAAAAGAAGACCCAGCTGAATAGATGGGGGTGGGGCCAGTCAGAGGTGATATTTGCCGGTTCTCCAAACTACTCAAAATTTCCGCTACCGGTTCTCCAGAACTGCTCAGAACCAGCTGAATATACCACCTCTGATTATGTGGGGTGAAGTAACTCCAGTTTCAGACTGGAGGCTGGCAAAGCAGTGATAAGAGTCTGTAAGAGGAGATTCTCTATAATAGGCATTTTTCAGGTGGTGATATGTATGCTATTTGCTGTTAAGTGCTTTCAAATGAACCCACTGGGCAAAAGAGAAGCATTGATCACAACGGGCTCTGCGATTGTGTCTCTCAGCTTGCAAAATTATGATGGAAAGCCATTGCGATGAAAGTGTAACCTGTAGAACTGATGCTTTCAACATCCTTGACCAGTTGCCTGTTTCGCCCTTCATTTGTCATGGTGAAGAATTAAGAGGAAGCCTGTACTGGGAGCAGGGGACTGGAATTTGTTTTGGATTCTGACTGCAAAGTGCTAGAAATTCAGTTTTGAAATGAGCCTCTGTTCAGTGTGGCCTCTTCCAACATTTGCAATCCTTCTCCAAATGCTAAACCACCATTCACTGATTAATAATAATAACTACCTACTTAGCTGCTGCAAGAAGATTGCCCAGGCTGACTACAAACAATGGCATGACAAGGTAGCAACAATGGTGCATTGGAAGATCTGCAAAAAAAAACAAAAACAACCATTTGCCTGCAAGCCAGAATGTGTGGAATCACAAAACAAAAATGAAGATGCCAAAGAGGTCTGGGATCTTAGAATTCAAACAGAGAAGCACCTGCCACATAACACCCCAAGCTTAGCAACTATTAATAGGAAAGACAAAAAAAAAAAAGTCTGAATAGTGGACATGGTAGTACCTGGAGACAGCAGAATAAAAGAGAAAGAACTGGGGGGGGGATCATAAAATGCAAAGATTTGATACTAGAAATGATAGTCTTCTATCACCATCATCTTTTAATGACCCCATAATTCCTTGCAGGGCAGAGTTTGGGCAACTGAATGGAGCTGGCAGAGTGTTCAATGGCCGGATGCCTTTCCTGTTGCCAATGCAGAGTTTTGTTCAGCAGATATATTCTCATCATGCCCAGAGAGAGAAATATTTGCCTCTACCTGGGATCAAACTCACAGATTGTGAGGTGAGAGCTCCACCTCTAGGCCACCGCACCACTCCAGAAATAGAACGACTATGGCAAAAGAAAGTGAAGATGGTACTAATACTGAAAGATGCCTTGGGTACAATCCCGAAACATCTGGAATACCACTTGAACTCTATCAGCATTGACAAAATCACCACCAGTCAATTGCAAAAGGCAGCTTTGCTGGAACAGCTTACATCCTGAAATGATACTTTTAACACCATCAGACAACAACATCTGCCAATTGCAGGTCCTTGGAAAGGTGGATAAAAATGTCCAGTCTCAACATCTGGCTGACGGTGCAACCAACCATAATAACAGCAGCAACAAGTGAGCAGGCAGATAAAGCTGAAGTTTTGAAATAATCATTCATGCTGGAAGATTGGGTGGACAACACTGAACGTCCATCCAGCTCCCAGGTGAGAAGAAAACTCATTTTGAAGAAGAGAGCACCGTAGCATAAATTCTTCTTCTGTCTGTTTTAAATCTGGAGTCTGTCACCTTTTCTGCCACTGCCCCTTTGAGAAAGGAATTGCCTTCTATTTCAGCTCCTTCCAGCCTGTAATATTTCTCATTGCCATCCCTCAAGTGTCAGGATCAGGCTTATTTTGCTCCCCAGCTGCTCCATGTCTTCAGAGTCTCCGCAGCAAGTCAAGAGTGGGTGAAATACAAAGTAGGAAGACTGAGGAAAAATAGTAGCCAACAAAGCAGAAGGAGAAACGCAAGCATTCCTTCCACCAGGATGGTAAGTCATTCCTCCGCTGCAAACTTGCTCCACAATCCACTTATTAGCGCTTGTACCACTGGTGGGATTCAAAAAAATTTACTACTGATTATGTGGGCATGGCTTGGTGGGTGTAGCTACCAAGGGAAAGATGCTGCAAAATTTTCATTCCCTCCCCACCCCACTAACTGTTCTGACCCAAACCCTTTTCCAATGAAACAAACACGAACCAAAGGGAACAGAAACCTTTTAATGATTCCTACAAATCCCCAGTTAAAAGACTACTGCAAACTAATTAACTTTGATAAGCATGAGCCTCGCCAAAACTGTGTGAGGCTGCCAAGAATAATAGATAAGGTTACCGAGAAATATTTTACAACACAAGAGTCTTCAAAGACCAACTAAGATACTGCAATATCCACGAGGCTCGGGTTTCAAAAGGTCTTTGCTTCCTGCAGAGAACATTTGCTTCACAACTGGCTTTAATCTTCTTGAAGGAGGGGCCATTACCTTGCAGTCTTACTCCCGGTTGCCCTCTTTCCTGTGAGCAGCTCTGCACGCACACGCATTGGGCACAGGCTCCTCGGGAACCTCCTCATCACTGCTGCCAGTCCCCACAATCTCTGAAGGCAGCAGTCCACTCCCTCATGGTCTTGTCTCCTCGTCTGAGTCCTTGCTCTCCTCAGCTGTCCATACCTGCTGCTGGCACTAACCTGCTTTCCAGCTCTGTTCTCCTGTGCAGGCAACAAAAGGAGACCCAGCCAATCAGCTGGGACTCAGGAGGCAGAGAATAGATGGGGTTGGTGGGGCCAATCAGAGGTAGGATTTACTGGTTCTCCAAACTACTTAAAATTTCTGCTACCGGTTCTTCAGAACTGGTCAGAACTGGCTGAATACCAGCTCTGGTGCTTAGGCCAGTGGTAAAGGATTCAGGCTAGAAAGCAAAAGACTGTGTGTTCTAGTCCCACTTTAGCCACGCTGGATGACTTTGGGACAATCACCAGGAGATGGTAAGTTCTCGTCTAACCTTAGCCAAGAAAGCCAGCTGGGTATCTTTGGGCCAATCACTAGGAGACAGTGAGTTCTAGTCCTACCTTAACATGAAAGCCAACTGGGTGACTTTGGGTCAGTCCTCTCTTAGCCCGACCCACCTTGCAAGGTTCTTGTTATTATATGGAAATTAGGAGGAGGGAGAGGCATTAGATGTGTTCATTGCCATGAGCTATTTGTAAAAATAATAAAGGCAAGATACAAATAAATAAATATATGAGGACAGTCCATGTTTCCCTCTCTTCTCGCCATCTTACCAGAATAGAGCTGGAATGGACCTTGGAGGTCTTCTAGTCCAGCCCCCTTCTCAAGCAGGAGAACCTATACCATCTCAGACAAGTGACTGTCCAATCTTTTCTTAAAAACCTCCAGTGATGGAGCATCCACAACGTCTGAAGGCAAGCTGTTCCACTGGTTAATTGTCCCCACCGTTAGACAGTTTCTCTTTATTTCCAGGTTGCTGCTTTCCTTGATTAGTTTCCATCTGTTGTTTCATCTTGTCTTCCTTCTGGTGCTTTGGAAAATAAGTTGATCCCCTCTTCTCTGTGGCAGAATGCTCAAATACTGGAGTACTGCTATCATGTCACCCCTAATTCTTCTTTTCTTTACACTAGACTTTAGATTCAAAACCTGCAGCCGTTCTCCGTAGGTTTTAGTCTCCAGGCCTTTGATAAACTTAGCTGTCCTTCTCTGAACTTTTTCCAAAGCTTCAACTTCTGTCCAAATATGAAAGTCACATTTGGCTTTAAACTGAGCTTTTTAATCTGCTCACTAACCCCTATCCAGGTCATGGCATCCTTCAACTGAGAAGCATTTTCTTCTCTCTGGGAAACTAATCAAGGAAAGCAGCAACCTGGAATTAAGCAGAAACCTCCTCACAAGGAGGACAATTAACCAGCTTGACTTCAGAAGTTTTAGGTGCTTCATCACTGGAGGTTTTTTAAGAAAAGACTGGACAGCCACTTATCTGAAATGGAAGCCTTAGTAAGACTACACCGAGAATACTGCACCCAGTTTTGGTCACCACACTAGAATAAAGATGTTGAGCCTCTAGAAAGAGTGCAGAGAAGAGCAACCAGGATGATGAGGGGACTGGAGGCTAAAACATATAAAGAACAGTTTCAGGAACTGGGCATGGCTAGTCTAGTGAAGAGAAGGACCAGGAGAGGCATGATAGCATCTTCCAATATTTGAGGGGCTGCTTCAGAGAGAAAGGGTCAAGCTATTCTCCAAAGCCCCTGAAGGCCAGAAAAGGAATAATGGGTGGAAACTGATCAAGGAGAGATTCAACCTAGAAATAAGGAGAAATTTTCTGACAGTGAGAACAATCAACCCATGGAATAGAAGTTGCCTTCAGAAATTGTGGGAGCTTCATCACTGGAAGCTTTCAAGAAGAGATTGGATTGCCATCTCAGAAATGATGTAGGGTCTCCTGCTTGGGCGGGGGGTTGGACTAGATGGCCTACAAGATCCCTTCCAACCCTGTTAATCTGTATCTGTACCTCCCAGGTCCCTTCCAGCTCTATTCTGATTGATTTAATGAACGTAATTTTTTTCAGAGGAGCCCTGCTCATTGAAAAACAATAGTAGTACTAGCCAATATATTTTGGACGGGGCCTGCCTGTATATTTTTCTGCTGTGAATTATTTCTTCTGAGAAATGCAGTCCCAATGGCCGTCTGTACAAATTTGCCCAAATGATGAATCATTGATGATTATGCATGTCTTCTCCTGCAGAACATAACATATGTCCTTTTTGGTTCAGCAGTGCAAGGCAAAGAATATTCTCTCTGTGCCAGCTGGAAATTCTGGGGATTTGTACACCCTGAACTTCCATGGGGCACAAACTGGAAAAAAATGAAATATTGTACAATGATTCCAAAAATACTGTTTCACGATGCCATTTGTTAAGAGGCTGTTGAGATAATGAGCTGCTTGTATTGTCCTCTGAAAGGCTAAAATCAGCAGTGCTAAGCAGAAGGAGGATGAAAAAAAGTCTATTATATTTGGGGACACAGGTAGATGCCCAGCAGGTGCTCTAACAGTGACTGACAAATGTGGACAGGTAGTCTTTGGTTTATGAACATCACTGGGAAAAGAATTTTGGTTGCTAAGCAAAGTGAGTTGTTCTCCATGTTTAGATTAACAGAGTTGGAAGGGACCTTGTAGGTCATCTAGTCCCACCCCAGGGTCAAGTAGGAGATTACACCATTTCTGACAGACGGCAATCCAGTCTCTTCTTGAAAGTCTTCAGTGTTTGAGTGCATTTCTCTAGTTGGATACTATAGAAATGATCCCTGAAAGTATAGTCTTGTTTGCCATGGTTGTTAAGTGAATTGCTACAGTTCGTAAGTGAATCACACAGTCATTAACTGAATCCAGCTTCCTCCATGGATTGTGTGTGTATGTGAGAGAGACAGAGATAGAAAGAGAGAGAGAGACAGAGAGAGAGAGACAAAGAGAGAGACAGAAAGAAGAGAGACAGACAGAAAGAGAGACAGAGAGAGAGAGAGAGAAAGACATAGAGAGAGACAGAGACAGAGAGAGACAGAGAGAGAGAGAGAGAGAGAGGGAGGGAGACAGACAGAGAGAGAGAGAGAGAGAGAGAAAGACAGACAGAAAGACAGAAAGACAGACAGACAGAGAGAGGGAGACTCTCTCTCTCTCTCTCATCTCTATTTATCTATCTATCTACCTACCAACCTGTCTATCTTGTCTCCTGCTTGAGTAAGGATTGGACTAGAAGATCCTCAAGGTCCCTTCCAACTCCATTTTGACACAAATTACCTAAGTAGCCTGCATTTCTCTGGAGTTGAGCTTCCTTGCTTCTCTCTCTTGTTGGAATCTGCCTGAGATCACCAATGGTGATCCCAGAAACACTGGAGATGCTGCAACCGTCATAAATACATGGTAATGGCCAAGTGCCCAAATTTTGATCCAGTGAACCTTGATCATAAATGAGCCTTGATCTCTCCAAGTGAGCCTTGATCTTCACACAGGTCATAAGTCTTTTATTTTTCAGTGCTTTTGTAACTTTGGACAGGCGTTAAACAAACGGTCATGTGTCAAGGATTACTGATAACGCATCCCTGTTGAAGAGCACTCCTGTGGTTTGAAGGGCACACTGTGTCTGGAGACCATTGCTATGACCTTCAGCCAAAATGGTAGGATGCTTCTGAGATCATCTCGAGATGCAAAGACCCTCAACCCACCTGTCCACCACCTGTCTTAACGTCCCTCTCCGCCTCCCCCTACCCACCTGGCCTCGGATCTCCTTCCACACTTGATTTAACCTTTGCTGAGCAGCCTCCAGACACCGAGGCAGCAGTAAAGATCTCTGAAATGCCAGTCCGTGAGAGGCGTGCTGCTTTCACCTGGTGACAAAGAAGAGTGAGAAGGTCACAGTTTTCCCCTTCTCCATCCCTGAATATCAAAGTAGGAAGCGGCTGGCAGAGGCTTCTGGAATGAAAGGGAAGGGTAACTAAAGGGAGACATTTTACCAGGGAGAGAAGACAAGCCAGCGTCTGCAGAAAGTTGCAGAAAGTTGGAGCAGTTGGTCCCAATTTGCGAAGAGATTGGAAGACAGATTCACACACAGGCAGATCCATGTACTTCAGGTTCACCATTCAACTCCCTTCTATTAATCCTGCTCCAGGTTAGCGATCCGTTACTGCTATTACCATGTTTCCCCGAAAATAAGACCCTGTCTTATTTTATTTTTTTGCCACCAAAATGGCACCAGGTCATATTTTCAGGGGTGCCATCCACTGACTAGCCTCACTTATGTGCATCACCCCCAGCCTCCTTTTCATTATCAGAGGACTTCAGGAACTTCTTCTTCTGGTTCCGGCAAGGCTTCCCTGAAGGCCTCGGTAGCCAAGAGCAGTTCCGAATCCATCCAGAGCTTTGTTATCAGCTCCAGAGGCCTTCAGGAAAGCCTTGCCAGCCTTGCTGGCTGCAGAAGAAATGGGCCGGCAAGGCAGGTGTCGGGGTATGCGAGGTCTGGCTACAGCTATCCAAAGATAAGTAGTGGGGCAGCTCCACCCCGACCTCCCACATCCCCACCCTAATTTTTACCTATCTACCCTGGAGTGGGCAGTATCTTCATTAGGGCTTATTTGGGGGGTAGGGCTTATATTGGGCACTTGTGTAAAAATCAAGCTAGGACTTACTTTCAGGGTAGGTCGTATTTTCGGGGAAACAGGGAAAGTAGGAGGAAAATGGTTCTCTCTTTCCACCATTCCAAGTTCAAGATAATCAATTGGGTAGGGTTGGCAGAAATGGAGCTCCGAGCCTCTCTGGGCAGAAGCAGAAGAACTCAGGGCTACTGGTGACCTGAGGGTGGTTTATCTCTGCCAAAACAGACTTCAATGAACAGAGTGGCAAGATGAAGCATTCTTGGGGAGACTGAGAAGAAGAAAATATCTCTGCAGACTTCATGTGTTATCTCTCTTCAAGATCAGGAGGACAAAAGGCTGTTTTCACCCGGGAGAAAAGTCCATGCGAATCTGTATGCAATGGTTGTGTCAGGGTTCCAGCGATTGCCCTAATTAAAATCATGAGCCTCAAGCCAAGCTTCATATGAAGCCAACTCTGCCACACATAATTTACAATCAGCTGTGACCCCCCCTCTCCCTGGGTGTGTCATAAATCAGATTCTCCAACTGAAGCATGTTCAGATCCGGAGCCTATATCTTTATAATATAAGTATGGAATGTACTACTGTTTTTAATTGCTGTACTGCTCCTTCAGGTTCCTCCCCCCACTCCTGCTTATGGCAACTCAGAAACAGGCATAGGAATGCTTTACGAGTTGACAGGTTGGTGGAGAACTTTCTTCTCTTATTCCTTCCACCATCTCTTCTCTTTTCTGTGGATGTAGCTCCTCTTGTCTTGCAAACACAGAGGCAAACTAGTTCTGATGTTCTGAGCTGAAGAACAACCATCATTCGTCTCTTTCAATCTTTCTTCTCCTGTTTAAGAATTCCCCATTCAAACCTACTACTGCAACCCATTGGTTCACCATCTAGACTGGTGCATCTCAACCTTGACAACTTTAAGATGTCTGGACTTCAACTCCCAGGATCTCTCCTGATCTTGAAGAGAGATAACACATGAAGTCTGCAGAGATATTTTCTTCTTCTCAGTCTCCCCAAGAATGCTTCATCTTGCCACTCTCATCTAGCATGGTTGAAAAACACTGGTCTTGACTTTTCCAAAAATTAAGGTTCACAGGCTCAGCCCAATCACTTTGGGTAAACCAAGAGGGACTAGTCCTAAGAAGGTTGCAAACTCATACGGTCAACCCATTAGACCTATCATGGTCAAATCTCCTTCCCTTCCTGAAACTGGAAGCTGGACTGGGCAGAAGAAGAAAGAGAAAATATTTCTCTTCCTTTGTCCATCCAACACTGTAAAGCGATTGCTCGATTTCCATATGGGCACTACGTTATACATCGTGGTTTGCAAATCACAACAGCTGGTTTTGTCAACCACATGATGCCTTGTGAATCCCCGTCTATTGCTATACCAATACTACTTCTCATTTCATTTCCAGAACTTGCTGTGTTTGGACCAAGAATGTCATCCATGTACTGAGACAGACAGATCACAAGAGGGGTGTTTTGTTTTGTTTTGCTTTTGGTGAAAAAGGAAGGCACAATTAGTCCATTTCCCCACTTCTTTTCCTTTTAGGAAACAGCTCTGAAGGGTATTTAAGAGCTGGTGGTGTATCACACTGGACTTGTGAGCTGGATTTGCAATTGTTTTTTGTTTTATTTTTAATTGGGGAGTTGGATTTTTATTTTTTTTTGCTCCTTCCCTCCTTTGCTTTATCTGACATCTTCGTAGAGTCAACGTTCGTCTGGATGACCCATTCTTTTTAAGATGGCATTTCACAGCTGAACAGCCAGGGTGGCATCACTCTGTTTGCAAAGATTCCTGATAATGCACCCTTCAAAGAAACCAATTAGGCCTTACCATTGCTGCTGCTTCTATAAATAGCATCTCTGATCAGCGGCTTTGAATGCTCCCACTTTTTCCCATGTTCCTGCAGACCCCTGGCACAAACAGACACATGTTTATGGAGTGTTTATATTTTTTTCTTTTCTTTTTTCCCCTCTGAGAATCTTCTTTTTACCTTCTTTTACCTTTTTACCCCACCAATGACAGGCCACATTGGTGGAAGTCTTTAATTAAAACGTTTGTGGCTGCCTTTACACATTGCACTAAGCTAAGCCACAAAGTAGCTCCTTTGGTTTGAACTCCCTGGTTGTGTGACAATCATGCTTTGGAAAATATGGCTTACAATTTAATTGTTCAGGCTAATGACCACCCTAAATTTTTAAAAAAATTTTAAATTTGCATATTGGCAAAAAAAATCAGAAAATAAAATACAGGCTGAATAGTCAAGACCTTGTTGATGATCCAAAC